>CM073123.1:40065794-40068294 GCA_037039145.1 Fundulus diaphanus | reverse complement strand
CGAAAGCCGCCTCTCTGCTCCCTTCAAGTCGCTCCGGATCCGCACGCAGCGATCCTTGGTCTCTGAGCTCACAACATCTAACTCCGCGGGCCTCTTCCGTCTGATCTCCAGCCGGCCAGCAGTGATTCCCTCCGAGCTCTCATCGGCCTCGCCGTTACCTGCTTCTCCTGTGCTCTGACGGCTGATGGACCCCGATTTCGGCCAGCGTCTGTCAGCTGCTCCCTCCTCTCACACGCTGTGGGAACCAAGCACTCTTGAGAAATAAAAATCAATAAATTCCATCTCTTGTGATCAGCTAAGATAAAACGAATATAAAATCATGCAATAAATAACATCTGTAAGGCACACTTGTTTTTATTCCATTTTAATCTTGTCAGGGCTCAGCAGGCAGAGCCGTGCAGCTTTGCCGGCTCCGCGCTCTCCTCTCCTTACTCACAGGTGACAGACTCTGCCTCAAACTCGCTTGGTGGTACCAAGTTGGGCAAGAGTTTCCCCTTCCCGGATTCACCCTGGTCACTCCTGGTTCATTCCGGATCTCTGAACCCGCCGGCGCTGCTCGGACCCTGCCCAACCTCCGCTCACTCTGTCATCTGCTTCCAATATGCAACTTTACTCAGTTCAATGTTCAAAATAAACACTTTAGAGTAATGTTGTCAATGAAACTGTCCTTTGTTTCAACAACATCAAGGCTGTGCCTCATCTGGCTAAAGTAGTATAACAATTTCACACAGATTTGGAGTCAGTGACCTGGAAGCTATTGAAGAAATATTTAATTATAAATTAATCTTAATATAAAAAGGCTTAAAATGGAATAAAAGTGTGGCCCATCAGGCTAATATAGAACAATTTAACACAGGTTTTGAGTCACATGACCAGGGAGCTATTGAAGAAAAATCCCAACTTTTGTCTTTACAAATATCTTTAAAAAATTAACAGATTTGTCATGTTTGGTTTAAGATGTCTGACCCACATGCAGAGAACACCGGCAAACAGGAAGCAGTTTACAGTTTTTATTGATCTTTACGCTAGGATTCAGGGAGGATCTCAGAACCGGGGAAACGCAGGGACCGACTCGGGCAGGTAACACGGGATCTGTGAGGTAAAGGGGAAAACGGTTAACAGATACTAACGCTAAAGGAAAGTACAACTAAACACGTACGCTTACCACGGAGCTCTAGGAACTAAGCCGGGGGGAGTGAGATGGGCTCAGCTGATGTTTGAGAAGCAGATGACAGAGTGACCGGTGAGCGGAGGTTGGGCAGGGTCCGAGCAGCGCCGGCGGGTTCAGAGATCCGGAATGAACCAGGAGTGACCAGGGTGAATCCGGGAAGGGGAAACTCTTGCCCAACTTGGTACCACCAAGCGAGTTTGAGGCAGAGTCTGTCACCTGTGAGTAAGGAGAGGAGAGCGCGGAGCCGGCAAAGCTGCACGGCTCTGCCTGCTGAGCCCTGACAAGATTAAAATGGAATAAAAACAAGTGTGCCTTACAGATGTTATTTATTGCATGATTTTATATTCGTTTTATCTTAGCTGATCACAAGAGATGGAATTTATTGATTTTTATTTCTCAAGAGTGCTTGGTTCCCACAGCGTGTGAGAGGAGGGAGCAGCTGACAGACGCTGGCCGAAATCGGGGTCCATCAGCCGTCAGAGCACAGGAGAAGCAGGTAACGGCGAGGCCGATGAGAGCTCGGAGGGAATCACTGCTGGCCGGCTGGAGATCAGACGGAAGAGGCCCGCGGAGTTAGATGTTGTGAGCTCAGAGACCAAGGATCGCTGCGTGCGGATCCGGAGCGACTTGAAGGGAGCAGAGAGGCGGCTTTCGACGTCGCCTCTGAGGCCGGAGGGGTGGAGGCGGACCCCTGCAGCTGGGCGGCTCCGCTCATGAGCAAACACCTGCGGGGAGAGAGGGAGAAAAACGGCTGCTGCCCGCTGAAGCCTGAGAGCACATTGTGCTCATAGTACGCGCTTCCTGAACAGGTTGAATGTGATTGGCTTATGAGTAAGTCACCCCACGTGGAGTACTTTCCAGTGATTGGCTTATACAAGGGAGGCTTCTGATTGGTTGCAAACCACTCTCTGTTTAAAAAAATGCTTGTGCGAATCCCGAGACGGCAGGACAGTCTCAAAAATCCACACACAAATGCTGTGAGGTTTAAAGCCTAGAGCTGTGGATGTGTGGGTCTTGTTCTGTGTGTGTGTGGATTTTTTGTGCACGGGTGGATTTTTTTGTGCACGGGTGGATTTTTTTGTGCACGCATGAATCGGGCCTGTGCACGTGTGGGTTTTTTTGTGCACGGGTGGATTTTTTTGTGCACGGGTGGATTTTTTTGTGCACGGGTGGATTTTTTTGTGCACGGGTGGATTTTTTTGTGCACGCATGAATTGGGCCTGTGCATGTGTGGGTTTTTTTGTGCACGGGTGGGTTTTTTTGTGCACGGGTGGATTTTTTTGTGCACGCATGAATCGGGCCTGTGCATGTGTGGGTTTTTTTGTGCAC
>CM073123.1:39858294-40060794 GCA_037039145.1 Fundulus diaphanus | reverse complement strand
ATTGCATGAAATAATCTGTTCTGTTTGCCCTCTAAGCAGCGAGGCTTTGAGCTGGGAAGCACTTACTAAATAACTTGAGTGAATTACTGCATTGTGTTAGGATCGGAATTGGCAAATCACTTCTTAGGAATGAATCGCCTTGAGCAGTTCAGATAGGGGGTCATGTGATTCATATGATGGTGAGTCAGTGTAACCTCGAAACTGCTGTAAACTGTTAGCTTGTACCCAAAGTGACTCGTAATCTGGGCAAATAGGCTATAACATGGATATTTCCGAAAACAAAAGATATTAAACAGCGAGGACAGAAACATACAATTACTTTTTCCCCTCGTTTGACTAAACACAATGTGTATGATCAGTGGGTGCTAATGAAAACATTTCTTGAGAAGAGAAAACCTCGGTGTGCTCAAAGAGCTGTTTTCTCATTGCATCTGTGTGAGTTTTCATGTCTGTTAGAGGCAGAAACCGTGGGGTGCAGGATATATTGCTAAAAGGTGAGACATTGTGCCTGTAGCTATACTTGTTTGTTCAATGAACAAAAACAGAATTGAAGCAGAAAAAGATAGTGGTCCATCCAATAGTGCTTTGGGCTGTAAAAGGCTGAACTTTATTTCCCTGGACATCCATAATGGCAGATATTTACATACTGTAAACACAAAGTCATTGACCTAATATTTTAGAATCCAAAACTCTGGAAGTAAACTTAGCAAACAAAGAAGAAATTTAAAGGTTTTTAGTTGTAAACTCAACCAAACTGTCTTGTAGCTCATTTTTGATGTTGTAAGAAGGTATAGTGATATTAACTTGTATCACCAAACTTTGAATGAATTAAGGTTGTGAGCTAATTATTTTCTTCAATTATTTGTTGTCAAGGTTTATTTTTTTATATCAGACCATGCTACTTTTTATGGAGAGGATGTGTTGCGCTTGTAAAAAAAGTTTCTCAGTTTTCCTCATGAAATCCTTCTCCTCAACCTTCTATAAATGACAGTGACCAAATGGATGTTATAGCCTAACTGTATTTAAAAATAAACACAAAAAGTCATTTAAACTGAAGTTTTGACTGTAACAAGATTCTAAAGCAGTAGAATTTGTTGATTTGAATAAATCACAAACAGGTTTTGATATTCATTGTGCAGATTAGCAAACCTAGGCATTACAGGGCGTACCTCTGAATAGATGGTGGCAAAGTTCTTCCAACAACACTCTTGGTATGTGTAAACATGCATCAAAAGACTCGGGTGGTGGACATATTAGCTTAGCTGTGTGGTGGTTTGAGGGGTATTTCATTATAGTCTACAATGGGTGCAGAAAATGTTTCAGAATATGAAAGTACAAAACATTTGGGGATATAACTAGAGAGACATCACAGATTCTGGACCGACTTCCAATCTTTGCATTTTCTAAACCTGCCAATATGGACGTTTAGCAGATTAGAGTTTATCTCTTAAAGCTGTTAATAAGATCATTCAATACTATTGTGATTCTAGCCTTTGTGCAGTGAGTGGTCAATGTTTTTTTTTAAATATATGTAATGATTTTGAGGTGTCTGGTTATGGGTGTTTTTTTTAGATTCATGTCTTCTTGTCATTTCTATTCTATAGGTGTTGCCATATTCTGTTATTAGTTTTGCCACTGGAGTTTCACCTTAAGGTTCACTTTTTCATATTTTAGAGTTGTTCAGTGTTTTTCCTAGGGCTGGGCAACAATTCAAATCTTTAATTGCGATTAATCGCATAATTTGCCTGATTAATCATGATTAATCGCATTGTATGCGCAAACTCCAAGAATGAATTCAAAAGTAGTGTAAAGAGCACTTTTATTTTAATGTTCTGCTGCGATATGAACAAAAGTGTTGTAACATTTGTAGCACTTATCAGTAACACATATTTAGTGTAAAGCTCAACTTAAACATCCATCCATCCATCCATTTTCCAAACCGCTTTATCCCTCATGGGGTCGCGGGGGTTGCTGGTGCCTATATCCAGCGTTCACTGGGCGGGAGGCGGGGTACACCCTGGACAGGTCGCCAGTCTGTCGCAGGGCAACACAGAGACAACTTAAACATGTAAAACAAAAAATAGCAATAATAATAAATTAAAGCTTATTGCCACTGACAGGAAATTCTCTTTATGGGGAAAAAATCTACCAAAAACAGGCAATTTCTGAGGTAACAGCAGGGAGCAGCATTACCATTTTATGTTCAATACCAAAGTGTGAAGCACAAAAAAAGGTCTACAGTAGCTATCCACTTCGCCATTACATTGGTTAGCTTCTCTGAGTCATTGAATTGTTTGGTGATGTCTACAGCGTGTTTGGCATTTAAGTGATATGTTAAGCTCAAGGTGCTCCGGTGATAAGAAAGTTTAACTTGGCAGTGGTTACAACTAACTTGTTTCTGTCATATTCGTTGCTGGAAGAACTTTAAACTGAAAATGTCAATTTAAAAGTTCTGTGACTTTACCCTTCCCCATGTCAGCTTTGTTTTTTTCCATGTTTTCCTTTTTCCAGCCAGCACCTTTCTTCCTGTTTGAATCCGAGGCTGGGCTGACAGCGAGGTTATTGGCGCATTATCGCCACCTACTGTTCTGATTCAAACCCCTACACCGCAGCAACAGACCTTCACAAAATAAAAGCATGTGCAGTGTTTCCCGCAGCACTATGTTGGCGAGGCAGCTGCCTCGCCAAACTCGCGCTACCGCCTCGGCAACATTCCAAAAAAAAAAAAAAACTACCTCTATATGTTTGCATGTTTATTTGACGTTAACACGCGGTTTTTTGTTATTGCTCTCTCGCGTGCATATAGCGAATGGCAGGGAAAAAACAGGCCAAAATACATGGATACTTTGAAGCGAGAAGCGACTTCACCGACGGTGCACCGACGGTGCAGTCGCTTCCCCCCCCTCCCCCCGCTCCGCCAGCAGTCATCCGCGCAAAACTTGTTCCAGCCGCCAACTCACCGCCTTGCCTAAGCAAATTCATGCGGGAAACACTGCCTTCCCCATGTCAGCTTTTTTTTCCCGCATGTGCAACAGACCTTCAGAAAATAAAAGCATGTGAGCAACATGCGTTAATGCGCGATAAAATAAATATCGCCGTTAATAGTCTAATGAATTAACGCGAAATTAACGCGTTAACTTGCCCAGCCCTAGTTTTTCCTTTTTACTGCATTTATTTGTTGTTTGCCTTCTAGTTAATTATTGTATTTATTTTTACTTGGAGTCTTGTGTTTGTGTCCTCAGTCAGATTATGTCCTTGTATTTCTTTTCAGCTCCATTCATGTTTATTTCAGTCTGTCACCCTCTACCACAGCCCCAGACAATTTACCTCATTCAGTCCACCTGTGTTGCTCGTTATCCAGCATCGATGTCACCAGGGACTCTGCCTTTAAATACCTGCCACCCACAGTCATTCTCTGCCAGATTGTCAGAAAGCCATTGTGTGTGTAAGCCTTCCAGGATTCCTTGTCTGCTTGCCTGTTTTTGACGATTTGCCTTGCCCTTGCTGGACACCTCATCAGCTCTCTGATTCTGAAGATGACCTTGGACTGGTTTTGACCATGATTCCAGCCTAGCCCTTAGTTCTTGTCTGCTTTCTTGTGCTGTGAGCATCCTGCTCCAATCTGGACATTTTTCTGCCTACATCTGTTTTTGTTATTTTTCTTTATTTTATTTTTAAGACAAACCTTTAAAGAGCAGCTCTGTGTCCAGCTTGAATATTGGGTTTTCTGAGCTACAGTTCGTTACAATATCATGTCTAGAGGTGAAGTCACACTTTGATTTATAGTCGCTGTAAAACACCGATTTACTAATGTAAATGATCTAATGATCTGCTGTTGATAGTTTGAGCCTATTAGATTAGGCACTATCACAATTAGTGCAGTAAGTAGCTATAGCAAACTGCAAGCTTCTGTCCCAATATTCTCCAGAGAATGCAGATCATTACCTGAACTTTGAAGTTTACAAAAAGGCTGCTAGAATTTCCAAATCTTATCAATTCCATTATACAATAGAAATAGGTTGGACAATCAAAAGAAAAAAAAATGAGCAAATTTGTTGTAGGCTATACATTCAGCGTTCCAGACATCTGGGCCCCCCTGAGTAGAAAGCAGCTACTCTGAGTAGTTCTACCTCACACAGGTGATACCAATAAGGTAACTAAACTCAGCGTCCTATGAGTTGAGTTAAGCCCGAGCCTGAAAGAAGTCCTCATCAATGGATCGCAGATAACGAGATTCACCATGACAACGGCAGGAAATAAGAAAGCCTGGAAGAGCGCATTTCCTGCGAATGGAGTAAAAAATCATTAATGAAGGCATATGGAGAATATTAAACCATAACGAACAAAAAGAAACAATGCTGATGGTGCTGAAAAAAAAAGCAAGTTAGCAGCAGAGAAAAGTCAATGCATGAGTGAGATGTGTTATTTGACGAAGAATTAAAGCTGTTTTCTCACACTGCATTCATTCAACACCACAAAAAAGGAGGGGGGGCACATTGGTTACGTATCTATAAGTGCAACCTGACAGCCGTTAAAAGGACGTGGCAGCAAATAAAGATGAATTATGATATGGTTAAGTTATACGTTTTTCTTATGTTTAACCGTACTCAACTAAAGCTTTAATTGGCTATAATCAGCGCTATTACTGATGGGATGGTGTGAGTTGAAATACCTGATATGTTCATTCATCTTTTTGCCAGAATTTGGCTTCATCCATCCTTCTAAAAAAGGAGTTCAGACATATTTTCTTGTAGGTGTATAATTCGTAACAACTTCACTGTATATTAATCATATAGGCTATATTTATATTTTAAGCTGAAGTAAAGGTGGTGTTATATAAGTGAAGAAATGTGCCGTAGCCCTAACGGTGTTGGGTGGGGGGTGATTTATGAATGGAAACTAAAATATATGAATGGAAAATTAAAGCTGGAAGTCCCAATATTTGATACAGAATAAATTATTGCTTTCATCTGTGGAGTTCTTCTTTTAATCTTGTGGGTCTCTGACTATGAAACACCTTTAAACTATAACTGAGTGCAACAGTAACATTCCTGACGGCGCGAAAGATTTTCTGCATCACCTATGTTATTAAAAAACTGCTGTTGCCATAAAAACAAAGAAATTGTTCAGAACGTAAAGCGTCCCCTCATTGTGTTAGCAGAGTAACGTGGGGGCTGAGAATATTGAGATAAATCACTGGCAGCAACAAAAAACAGTAATACTTGAAAATGCATTAATCCAGAGATAATGAGACATTTAAACGTGATCTAATCAGCCTCTCCCGTCTGAGATTTCTGTGGAATATTTGCACTCCAGCATGCAGGCTCCACCAGAAAAGGACACGCCTTTTGCAACACTTTCTTGTGCAGAAAGGAGGAAAAACTCAAGAGTTTGCCCAAACAATTAGTAATTTGATGTCATAATTTGACTCTGGGTAACACTTTCTGAGTTTTTTGAAACAGAAAAGCCAGGGTATGCAGGAATTTGCTGAAACAGGGCTCTGCTGAAGTTGCCTTCCTGTCAATTCATTCATTTGTCAATTTGGCAAAACTTCCCCAAGGAGGGCGTACACTGACATAGTTTTGCATCACATGGATCAAAAATGGCCAAAACTGTGAATTACAAAACGCTGAAGTAGAAAATGCACCAAACTGTCAAAGTCAGCCTCTCTGTTGTAGCACCCTGAAAAAAAAAACAGTCGGTACGCCTCCATAGAAAATATGGCTTCCCTTTAAATAGCTTCTTGCATCTCTGTAGTTTGTAAGACTGAAAATAGCTAACTTTTTGAGTATTGCTTTCACACAACTTTCACACCTTAAAGTATTGTCTTTTTTTTTTTTTTTTTTTTTTTTTTAACCTTAAAGTATTGTCAACAAGACATGGTATCAATCATGTGGTTCAATTGTGAGAAAGAAAAATTAAGATTCTGACCAGCCAGTCACAGGTCACAGCTGGTAAATCTCTAGTTTTCATTATCTTTGACTAATTGTTATTTAAACTTTATTAAAACTGTGGATAAATTTTAATATGAAGGGAAGCCTAAGAATCAAGACTTAGCATTAGAAGTCCTGAAGCACCTTAAAGGTTTTATGGTTGAAATCCCTTTTTGAACAATACAAACAAATTTGTATTCTTTCACATTAAAATGAATTCGCTTTTGATTTTTGTCAAAGTTGTATTACTCAGCGTTCCACATAAATCCGTTTATGAGCTCACTGATTAGAAACAGCAAGCCACAACATGTTACTAAAGCTACCTAATCCTAGGCGAGAGAAAAGTCCTCCAACATACCTAAGATTTTTTGCGACGAAAGGTTTAATTTTTTACAAATTTTGTTAGTTAGAGGGAGGCGACAGCCCACTTCTTTGCTCGTATAAATCACCCCCTACTTAGATCTCCCGTCTGGAACATTCTTCACCTTTGACCGGCGTCAAACCCAGAGGTCATCGTCACTGTGGCAACTAAAACGCCTGGAGCACCGCTATCTTAATTAAAAAACATTATTTACTCTGAGAAAATTTCATTCTCTCTACCTTTGACCTCTCTCTTCCTTTCCCTTTCTCCTCCCCTCTCTATACGCCAACAAACCATTGACACGACAGAAAGGCCCACATCCTCCGGATTTTCCCTGCACTCTTGTGCCACAGCAGGGCTGAGGCTGTTGTGCTGCCAGAGTCGTGAGTGTTTCTCTGAAAAAGTGTACGTGTGTGTGACTGTTGAGTGGGGTTAAGCTTTCACGGAAGACAAAGCTACAACATTAAGACTCAACGCAAGGTGGCAAAACGTCATCAGGAAAGCGTTTAGTAGAGGATTATAGAGTGCTATATACTCTTCACCACATGAAAAACACACTTTAATCAGCTCATAAATTCAAACTCTCACTTGATTGTGATGTAATGTGTGTGAAAGATCTACAGTTCCTATTTTTCTGTTCTCAATAAACCATTTGAGTGTTTACCCATCCCAGACAGTTCATAGCAAAAGTCCACTTTCATCCTTGTTTTTCTTAAGCTCACACAAAAAAGCACCATTAACTATTGTCTTTGTTCTGTTTTCACAGTCACTTCTTTGAACGCCCCCCCCCCCAAAAAAAAAAAACTTAGAGAGCACCTTTAAAGATTTGTTTTTAAGTTAGATGCAATGACAAAAGAACATTTGACAAAAGTAACACTCTGAAATACTAATTCATCAACTAAATAACTGCAATAAAAGAAAAGTTTAGATCTTCAGTTAGCGCCGCTCATCGTTATCTGATCTTTCTGCTTTGTTGTGGATATTTTCGACACAGCCAAAAACATTAAAATATGATATATGATGTAATTATTTTCAGAACAAAACAAATTAAACGAACATCGCATAAAATGTGTAGACAAAAACACATTTCTAAAATTCAGATTAGTTTGGACAAGGTTGGGTATTTAAAAAAAAAAGCTAATTTTTCTTCTTTTTCTTGGCATCTTCTGCTTTCCTCAGCGGGTTCTCACAGCTAGCAGACATGGAAGTAGCATAAGGTTAGAAAGCTCTAAACCAAGACTGGCCGACTGTCTTCAAGCACAAGGTTAGGTGCTGAGGGTTTTATGATAGGGCTTTCTGAGCTTCAGTTAAAACAGCCATACAGCAGAGCCAATGTTTGATTGTATTTAAATGAAGGGCCGTTAGCCACCAGCTACACAAGCATGTTTAGCTGGATTACAGAGTCAGAGACTGTATTCTAGACATGGTCAAGACTAAAAATTCATCCTTGGCATATTTGGGGGTATCCTTGCTGCTGCTAAGGATCCATTTTGCTTTTCATCCTGAAGTTATTCATAATCACTGACTCGTCCTCACATTCTTGACTGTGTTAAGCCATTAAGCAGTTGTGTTTACTTCTGTGCTTTAGCACAGTCAGCCTTTAGCAACCTTTGGTGTGTGTTCAGCTGCCTCCTTATAAGTTTAAGTCTCAACTAATCATGCAGTACACAAAGTAGTCCTTCAATTAATACAACCAAACATAACATTGATCTAACAAAGATGTATGAGTTTATTAAAACTATGCTATGTCCAGATATAATCTTTTTCAACTCTAAAATAATTACTGAGGTCACAAGAAAATAGATAATGAGGTTACGTGGGAATGTGGTTGTGTGGACTGGAGAGCGTCAAAAAACCGGCAAAGAACCGTCCCTTCATCATATTTCAGTTGCCGTTAGATGAATGAAGGGGGCTGAAAATATCCCCGTCAGCTACAGCATTAAAAATACAAAAGGTGAATGAGAGTGGTTGTCATGTTACGGTGGTGCACATAATCGTATTAAAAGGTGTTTGGGATTTATTAGGGCAGACAGTAAAATGTGAGTTCTTAAAGCTGACATGGTAAAAAAAAAACAAGCAAAAAGTCAGGTTATAGAGACCTGGATGGCTTTTAAACCTTTACGCATCAAACATACAAGTGGATGAAAATGGCTTGACGTGTCCCACCAAACTACTGCAGCACATACAGTTAAAAACTTCTGTTATGCCTGCAAATTTTTTCGAAGCAATCTGTACTGAGCACTGTGGGGAAGATGTCAAGATGATGGAGAGAGTGTTATGCACTGGAAAATGTTCTGCTGAGGAACTTTAGGTTCTGGGTTTCATTTGGATGCTACATTCAAATGCAGCACACCGTTAGAGTTCATGCACTCGTCTTTCCTATATCCCCACTTGGAATTGTCTTCTTTTGATCAGAAAACCGGAAGATCATTGGGTGGCTAAGGACCTAATTTCATGTAGGAAACAGTGGGATTTATGTAAAAAACCAAAAGTATTATCAGAGGAAGATGGCATGACACAGAAAGGTAATCGTGTACATTAATCCAAACTGTGTATGTCAGGACATAGCAAAAATGCTTTATGTTGGAAGACGAACAAATCAAAGAGAGATGCAGATCTGACAACAGACAACTAAAAAGACGGCAACTAAGTAACCAAAAAAGGACCAACATGATAAACAATCTTTCTATGTTAAATGCACTACTAACGTCAATCCTGGCACAAAAACAAAAATGTCAGCAAACAACAAATTTGGATAATAGTAAAATCTGAATAGAGACTTCCCTTTGTTGAAGTACTCATCAATGTCTTGATTTTCTTTTTGCGAATACTTCAAATAAAAGCTAACACTTTAAAGCGGATACGTCTCCTTGCAACCCTATAGCATCTATTTAATTTACTTCAACTCATTCACTCAAATAAAAACAACTGAATATCCCTTTCAGTGCACATTTCCAAAAGGTTGACTTTCTTTCCTGCTTGGAAGGAAATTCACCTAAAATGTTCCTACCAAGAGACCAATCTGTTGGATCACTTCATGCTTCATGTCTCTTCCCACTATTAAATCAGCTCAGTGAAGGTAGAACAAACAATTTAAAGTGATAAATCTGAACGTAAGCAAATTGCAGAGGAAAGCTGACAAAGTGACCATAATAATAATAATAAGGTCAGGACTCTAAAAATCAGTGGTGTGAGTTTGGTGGGTTAAGTTATCTGATTGACTTTGAACAGATAAAGACGTTTTCTGTAGTGAAAGCAATTGTGCTTAAAGTTTGAGCTTATTCTTCTACAGAATGTGATAGTCCAGTCTTACATAAAATGAATATGCTTTGGGTCAATTGTTCTAAAATCCCAAAATAATAAGGAAGCAGGAGAATCAGAATCACATAAACTGGCCAGACGAAGATTAAAAATCAATCAAATTCACTTAGAGTTATTTTGTTTCATTATTAACGGGATAAGATTTGCGCTTACAGCGAACAAGCTTCCACATTTTGTGCGCTTGAGTTGGAGATGTCACAGTAGGTGGTGCTAAGTATGGCTAACACGTTCAAAACAAGACTATTTCTGTTTTCTCTGTATTTTTTTACTCACATTTGTGCTTCAGAGGGAACTGTATTCTAAAAAATATCTAAACTAAATTGGGTGATTTTCAATAATGTGTAATTTTCTACTTGTTAGTAACAGCTGTCCCTAATAGTTTAAATTACAGTCACTTGAGAGCTACTATCCTGCAACTTTTAGATTTATCCCGTCTCCAACACACCCAAATAAAATAAATGTCTCTTTACCAGTTTTCTGCAGAGCAGAATTACAAGCTAATGAGTGAATACAGCCGTGTTATTCAGATGTGTTGGAGAAGGGACACATCTAAAGGTTTACAGGAGGGTATCTCTGGAGGATTGGACTAAGGTATCCCTGCCCTAAACCTTAAAGAAATGTAGGACAGGTCTCAAAACACAAAGTAACTTACTAGAAGTGTCACAATTTCACACCTGTTTTACCACTTCCTGCTTTTCTTTCACAGTTTCTGACTAGTTTTTAAGTATAAACAACTTGTCAGTGGTGTCAAAGGTCCACTTATATCGTTTTGAAATTTTTCAATTTTAATCATTTTGGCCCTTCGCACATCCATAATAATGTTTACCAAAGGGCTTAACAAAATCATTAATTAACAATAAAAACACACGGGGCGATAAAAGAAAACATAAAGAACAGGTACAAAACAAGGTAGATGAAGCAAAAATAGATAAAACCAGAAGTGCCACCATAGTTTGAAAGTACCAGAAGGAAATGTGTCAGTCAAGCTAAAATAAACTCTGTGAAAATGTTGCACTTGAGTCATTGCAGCTCCACACCTGTTGATCGGTGTGCCTGCACCTTGTGTCATGAGGTCCGCTTGAGGTTGATGAGTCTGGTAAAAACTTTCGTTGCTCTGCTGCATTTTCCTGCTTGGGACCATTAGGTCACGTAACAGCTTGAACAAACAACCTAAATGAACTTGTTTATATGAGAACCTTCTCCAGCAAACCAACTTAGTTACTCAGCAACAAATATGTTAACTGAATTTACTCTTTTAAGTCAGAGATTACAAGGCAGGGTTCTCTAATATTAACTCTGTAGGCATTCGTTTAAAGAACTTCATTAAAAGGACATATTTGCACTAAATCCATTATGATTTTTGTTTAACTACAGATTTTTTAAAAAGTTCATTTGAGTCAGTATTGCCCTATCTCATAACGGATACGTTTGATTTCTTCAGCTAGTGCAACTCCTGGTTGATATCCAAAGCTTTAAGCTATTACAAGCCAGTCTTATTTTACAGAGTCCCCCTGATGAACTGGCTCAGTTTGATCTCCTACTAAATGTGTCTCATTGCTCTCTTTTCTCTCTCATTCTCTCTTTTCCCCTCAGAACAAACAGTCCCAGCTGTGGTCCTCAGCAATGCTGCTGTGTGGATAGAGGTTTTTATTGGGGGACGGTGGGGTCTTTTTTGTGTCACAGTCAGACAAAAACACAAAGGATTTCTTTTTCTTGGGGAGGTGGGGTATTTCCTAGAACAAGGTGTCTCCAGATGTGTCTGTGTAATGCAGTCAGGGCCCTGGAGTGCTGGGGACATCCATTTAGGTATCTAACGAGGGAGGGGAAGAGGTCCGGACACAGGTGTTTAAAATGGGTTTGATGAAGAGGATTCAGACCTCATTCAGACCTCATTCAGACCTACATGTTTTCTCTTCTGTGTCTTTAAGAACTTGGACAATACTATGAACGACGACGTTTCTAGAAAATCGTATTTTTATCAGGATATCGTAGTTCTGCAATTTCATTTCATTTTGTACTTTAAAAGGCATAAAGCTTGAATGGGACCACCAATATCAACAGGAAAGGGATTCGCTACCTTAGATATTGTGAAATATCTGCCGTGATATACCGATATGTTTATTTTCATGGCATTCATCCTACCCTAGGACATGTAACCCATTGATTTTGACTGTAATGTGTTATTTTAGCATCTGTCGCCATCATGGGTCAAACACCTTAATAAATAAAATTAGTACAAGGGTTACTGAAACCACTGTCTGACTCGTTTATGCAATTTAATAATTTTAGATCCAATTAAAAAATTAAAAGGGAAAAGTCTGTCATTTCATCAGTACTATATTAGCATTTCCAACTGCAGTTAACTTACCAACAAGCAATGTTCAAGGCACTGCAGTCTCTGCTTTTGTTTCGCTGACAGCCACACATAGTTTGTCCTAGTCGTCACTTTCTTCTGTTGTGTCAATATGCTGCTCCAACATGGCATTAAATAGGTTAAGAGAGTTGATCTAACGTTCTGTCAACGTGACACTTAAACTGGTATAGCTTATAAATCTTTACCACGTATCTGACTATCCATGCAGCTCTGGTTTTCCTTGAAGCTTTGCCTTGTTCCTGCTGACGACCCTTTCCCACGGTGCACTTTTCTGAAATCCTAGGCCGCCGCTAACATGCTCGCTCTCAGTTGTGATATGACTTGTTGATAATTCGCCAATAACAGGTTTTGGAGTGATTCCACTAAATTGTATGTGAGCAAAACACACAGAAAAGTTGCGTAATAAACTTAGGGCTTTGCTTTAGATGCTGTAAAACTGACCGGCAAATGTTTCAGGGGCAGTGTGCACATCTCTTCCCCTGCTCTGACAGACAAGGAGCTGCAGCAGCTAATGTAGTCTCTATTTCACTGCAAACATGGTTTTAAAGGTTTTAAACAGACTTCAAAAAAACCTCAGCCAGATCAGCTAAACAAAATGTGCTCAGCCGTTTATTTTATTGGGTGTGCAAAATATGGCTGTACTGATTGGTAGATGACACTAAGAGCAGCTGACATTAGCTCACAGATATTAAAGCAGCGGCAGGTATTGGGACCTGAGGTAAACCAGGGATTTTAATATCAAACACTTTTAAATGTCTTGCTCAGGACGTCCCTGACTGAAGCATGTATAATCATTGCATTGCATTGCATTGCGTTGATGTTCCGCCTTTTTGTTATAAAATAATGGGCCAAATTTGACCTAATGGACAAAATTTAGTAAATATCCTGCTTGTTGCTAACCTTTGTTTTGTGCATTATTCAGTGTATTATGTTTGTATATATAGATGAGCTTAATATTCACTGCTAAATTGTTTTTCGTTGTGTGAAACAGTGAAAATGATATTCTATAAGGTAATTGTGAGATAAAAGGCTAAAATAATACATTTTTACCACATATATTATTCAGCTTTACTTTAAATTTAGCACAGGTCGGTGTTAAATCACAGAATCCAGCATCAGGAGCAACATATGTTTTAAGTATTAAAGTTAATCGTAATAAATTTGATATTGTGTTTGGGTGTTAAAGCTAATCTTTCACCGTCAGACTTTTAATGTAGTTTAGTTTACAGCAGAGTTCACATAACTTCACAACTGCAGCTATGTGTTGTTCAGACACAAACCATTCTAAGTCATGTATTTGTCACAAACACACAAACAAGTAGCAAGAGTTTCCAGAAATCATACCTGGCCTCATAGCAGCATAACTCGACGCTCAGAAGGCTAAACCACTGAGCTGTGCAAAGGTTACAGTCCGTACAGTAAATACTCACATGCACACACATTTCAAAGCCACACAAAAATGAAAACAACATTTTCATAATAGCAGGTTCAGCAAGTGCTCATTTATAGCTACACTGTTGCAAAACTCAAAGCCAGTGAAGCTAGCACATACCTTCAGCCCTCAACATGAAACCCAACAAGATTGTATTTCAGAGGCTCTCAGGGACTTCTTTTGTTTTCTAAAAGTGAAAAGAAGACTATAAAGCCTACAAAATAGCAGACAAGGGCATTTTTGTCGAACAGACAACACAAAAACGCTTTTTAGCTCTCGCAGAGCAGCGCACAGATTAAAACCATCAGCAATTTGTTTCTTTTTTTCAAATTAATTTTTTGCAATCATTTTCAAATTTGCTTTCATTTTGTTGCGATTCGCTGTATCTTAGCTGCAATTAAATATTCATATATCATCAGTGCTGAGGCAGCTAACATAAAACTGCTTGTCAGTGACATGTTGAGGAGCGCAACATATCCGCGTTGTATTTTTACCTCGGCCCACACGCTGAGCAAAGTGCCAGCTCTTGGCCTTGAGAAGCACACACACTTGCAGAATCACAGACGCGCATGCAGGCACACACCCTTAAACACAGCAGGTCAAGCCCAGCCGACCACGGCAGCAGCCGCAGAACATAAACAACTTTCACACACTGTGTGAATCAGCTCAGCGTTTCAGCATAGCTTTAGATAAATATATTCAGCCGCACATATAAATATATGCAACCATAATTGCTCCCCGAGACCCGCAAACGACCATGACGGGAAGTCAGTTCCCACCGTTTCAGCAGCGTTGCAGGCCCAGCCCAGCAGTACTGGGAATCCAAAGCTCAGTTTACGGAGCAGACAGTGACAGGCTGGGGAAGGTGCTCGACGACAACAAACAGCGGTTTGTTAGCTTGAATGCAAACCAGAGCCTTTATGTGTGCAGCTGAAACTATTCTGCGGTGAAAAGGTAATGCCGAGAGGGGAAAAAAACTGCTTTAAAATATCTGCTTAGACCATCTTCAGTCAGCCATTCTCACTTTGTACTCTCCTAGACCAAAACACACACCTCTCTCCCAGTGGGCAGCAGCTGTTAGGGTGATAATCTCCATTAGCTACTGAACTGGCTGCTACGGACGGAGCCATGCAATGTTCGGCTCCCACTCGCCTAACACCTCCATCCAAGGGATCCACCAGCACTTTGACAAAAAGAGCACTTTCTTTCACAAACTTCAAAGCCCCTTTGAATCAGAATCATTCAACTCAAACAGGTTGGTGTTAGAAATGCACAAAATCCTATAAACCGTTAGCAACCATTGGAGCTTTGTTACAATAAAAAAAAATTGTCTCACTTTAAAGTCTTTCAATGGAAATCAAATTGGCAATAGACATAAGAAAAAAAAACAACAGCATGACTTACAGTCTGTGAAGCTTTGTTGTTCCCAGGAAAAGGAGCTCAGGAAACACGGCCAGATTATTCCGATTCAGGCGGCTGTAAAAACACAAGATAAATCAGATACCTGTTTCACCTCTTTCAGAGTGGAATCAAGATATAGATGGGGACGACTGACATTTTAAAGAAGGTGTATTATTTTTCTTGATGTTTATGTGAAATTATTTTTTAGGTCTGTGGAATTTAATGCAGTCTGGGGATGCAGAAGGCTTGTAGAAAGGCTTGAAAGAAATTAACCTTTTATTAAAACGGTGTGTTCTTACTCTGAGATGTTTAATTTGAGTACACTATAGTTCAAAATTATTAATATCCCTGGCAAAGTTAGATTTAAAATTATTCTTATTCAACCAACAAGTCTGTATCTGATTGGAAATGAGACGGGCTTCCCCCTAATCTCCAGATCCCTCCACAGATTATTAGACTGAAGACGGGAACGTGCCACTCCAACATGTTAATTTTACTTCTAGTAAGAACGAATATCCGTCCCAGGGGGTGGGGCAATGGGGCGGGTGGTTGGCGGGGTACACCCTGGACAGGTAGCCAGTCTGTTTCAAAGAGATCATTTAACCCAAGAGTCCTGTTTTTGGACAGTGGGAAGAAGCCAGCAGGCACAAAGAGAGCCCAGGAACACACATGGGGTTAACATGCAAAGCTGCTGCAGAAAGACCCCAGACTGGAAATAAAGCCCAGAACATTTCTTTTTTCTTTTATTTTTCTTTTATTTTTTTACTAAGGCAACAGCGCTTACAGCTGTGCTACGGTAAATCCTCAGGATAAATATATGGTGTTAAAATTAAAAGATTACCTCAAACCTAAATCTGAAGGAGGTCTGAATATTTTGGTCTTATTTGTACATTTATCAAATTTCTACACTAAGAACTGATCTATTTTTAAGTAAATGACGGCTGTGATAATAATTGGCACCCCTAACGCTCCCCTTGAAATACATGTAACTGAATTTATTTATTTTTTCAGTGTGACATTATTCTGTTTCTATAGAAGATTGCCAACGATTTTCACAGTGTTTTGCAAACAATGGCAAATACAAAACGGATGGATGCTTTTTTTATAGATGCAAATGTTCCTGTCTGTGCACATCCAAAAAAGTTATCCATGATTTAAGGGGTTGAGCAGGCCGCCAAACAAACACTGAACCTGTTAAAGATGAAGGGAACGGGGGGGAAGGTGAAGGGAAGAGGTTTGGATGAAGGGGTGATGGGGAATGTTATTTCCACAAAGACGGGGGAGAGGAGACGATGTGGGAAAAACAAACAGGCAGTCTGGCCGGGCTACCGAATGTGTGAAAAGGACCCCACTGAGTAAACAAGGCCCTCACAGGGGAAGAACCCACAACAACTCATCACTACACACACACACACACACACACACACACACAGAAAAGCGAGAGAACTCGGGCGAGTTTAATAATCTGGGTGCGATCATTTAACCCCGGTTGAGAGGAGTGAAGAGGTTTGTGTGCCAGTTCATGTTGGTGTGTGTGGCCGAGCTTTAAAGTGAGTCAGAGCAGAGTGCGGCAACAGAGTGACTCAATGAGAGACAGGCTGCTGAAACAGTTTAACCCTGACACACACACACACACACACACATGACGGGCCCAGGAGTGGATGCTCTCTGGACCGCTACTGGACATGAATGAAGGGATGAAAGTAAATACGAGAGAAGCAAGGAGTCGCGCTAGGTTGTTATCCCTAATGACTCCTAACTGTTTTGTGAGACATTTGAAGATGAGCTGAGTTGTTTTTATATGAAGATTAAAGAGTGACAGCAGAACAGATGACCAAGAATAAGGTTTCTCGTCAGATAAATAGATTTCTCATCAGATAATCGGATGAGCAGGACACTGAAGTGCAAGTTAGTCCTCTTCGGATGGCAGAGAGAGGGCCAGGTAACAGACCTAAAACTTGTCCATGCAAACATTTTCAGTTTCAGTCCCCTCTTGTCTAATTACATAACATATCATTTCCTAACATATCATAGCACACCATGTAAATAAATACACCTGTCAGGATCCCCAGGGGTGTTAATACTCAAGTTTGCTCCCTGGGGACCCTGCAGTCTGGTCATTGTTACACTATATTCTGTTTACCCCTAGATACTCGTTTGTGTCTATTTAGTTTTCTGTTCAGGATTTACATTTATTATTTATTGTGATGTTACATCCAGTTCCTGTTTAGTTAGCTTATGTTCTTATCATTTTTGTTTTTTTGTTCGATTCTTATTTTATGCTTGCCTTTCTTTAGTTCAGTTGCTGTTCTGTATTTTTTATCAGCGTATGTTGGTATTGTTAGATCTACAAAGCTTATGGTCTTTATTTATCCCGTTGTTCTTTTAGTTCAGTTAAGTTTTTTCCCTCTTGTCTGGCCATTCTCTAAGTCCCTGGTAGATTATGTTATTCCCCTGCTCCTGTCAGTTCATTGCCCCTCCTTTCCCAGAGTCTAATTGTCTCACTCTGTTCACCTGTGCCTAATCATAAATAAATAAATCACTCTTCACTATTCAACATGCGTCTCCATAGCTCTTGTCTCCACTTCGGTTCATCCTCTAAGACTCAAAACATGTCAACACCTGGAAAATTTTGTAATTTTTGTTATGTCATAAAATGCAGTCTACAAATGTTAAATATTTTCTACTGAATTAGAAAAAAAGATGACAAAAGCAAACCTTTTATTAATGGTTGAACTGACCTGAAACAGAAAAGGTACAGAGTAGCTAAATACAAAGAAAACTTAAGCACTGCAAAAAAGGAACTAAAAGTGGGTAACATTTTCTTGAAATGAGTGTATTTGTCCTTAAATTCAGCATGTAAACAAGATTATGTGCCAAATGAATGAGTATTTTCAGCCCTAAAATGAGATAATAAATAAGATGATGGAGATGAGTTGTGTCTATTTTAAGTGCAAAAATCTTATTCCATTGGCGCATAATCTTATTTACCTGCTCAAATCAAGGACAAATACATTAATTTCAAGAAAGTTTTACTTTAGTTTCCTTTTTGCAGTGAGTAAATTGCAGTAAAATCATTACAATGTATTTTTAATGCAGACATGTTGG
Source organism: Fundulus diaphanus (assembly GCA_037039145.1). Classification (NCBI taxonomy): domain Eukaryota; kingdom Metazoa; phylum Chordata; class Actinopteri; order Cyprinodontiformes; family Fundulidae; genus Fundulus; species Fundulus diaphanus. The sequence continues at coordinate 40,042,864 of CM073123.1, read as the reverse complement.
ATTAGCCTTAATCCTTTTACAAAATGAAATGATTCAATAAATTAAATTGGCAGAGAGCGTAAACCCCCCTAATGTAAACCCAAAGCTGCTCCTTGCCCACCACGGATAACAGTCACAGTGTGGATTCCAAAAACAGTAAAAAAAAGTAAAAAAAAACAAGGCAACTGGACTTGTTATCCGTAGTTGTTATCCTTGCCTTGTTTTTTACTTTTTTGTTTTTTACTTTTTTTGGAATGACCATGACCTGGATGACTGAGAATCTTCACCAGCTCACAGTGTGGATGTTTGGCTGCCTGGCAAGAGCAGAAAGGATCAGAGACCGATCACCCACTTAATTTCAACAATCCCTCATCATAACCGACTAAAATGACCAATTCTTATCTAGTTAACGTTGTACGTGTAATGACAAAACAGACACCTTTCTCAGAGGGGGCAAGGGAACAGCCGGCAGATGCAGAGTGCAGAAATTCCCAAAGTATTTGTCTAATTCTAGCTCCCACAATGGATGGGAAAATGATAGGGACTGGATGATAAATAGTAGCTCAAACCAAGCCTTATTTTTCATAACATTAAATTAAATTAAATTTTATTTATATAGCGCCAATTCATGAAACATTTCATCTCAAGGCATTTTACAAAGTCACATTCAATCAGATTATACAGATTGGGTCAGATTATACATGCAGACTGTTCTCTTATGAAGTTGAGAAAAGGTAAACTAGTGCACCAGAACATATCCAACATAAAATACAGAAGGCTTGATGAGAGATTTCCAAAAAACTAAAGATGCACCGATCCAGTTTTTTTCAATCCAATTCCATACGATACCCTGGCTAAGCATATCGGCCGATACCGATCCGATACTACTGTTGAATGAATAAACCGTGTACCTTGCCATATGAGTGAAGTTATCAGGCTTGAAATGAACATTGTTAAAAAAGTTCTGCATGTTCTTTAGCACGGTGCTTTTGGAGGTGCTTATTTAAGTTTGTGGTGTTGAATTTATTTTTGGTCAGCATTGTGCTGTGGGGATGCTGATGCTCATCAGAGAACAAGAAGCTGGTCAGAGCTGATGGGAAGGTGGCTGGAGCCAAAAACAAGGCTGTCCTGGAAGAAAATCTGATAAAAACTCAAAGATACTCCCAGCAGGACAACAATAACGACAGCAAACCAGCTAGAGCTGCAAAGAAGTGCGTTAGATAAAATAATACACTTAGAATGGCCAAGATAAAGTCCAGATCTATATTGACTTAAAGTCTAATTTACCAAAAGAATGAAGGTAAAATGTTTGCCTCCAAACAGGTAAAGCTGGTTGAGACATACCAGAACCAAAGGTGGTTCTACAAGGTATGGATACTGGGGTGTGAATACAAATGCATGCCACAGCTCTCAGATTTTTGAAAATTAGAAAATCCATCCTTGTTTGAACACTGTTACAAGACACTATATTTGAAATAAATAACAAAACAGAAAACAACTCAGAGTTAATGTCGTATAAAACATCCAACAAAATACCAACTCCATTCAAGATGTCATTTCTTCTCTCATCCACTTTTTCCTCTCCTAACCCCTGTCTTTCACCTCTTTTCACTTCAGATAAACTGGCTTGGACTCTCCTTAAATAACATCACCCTCTCTGCATCCGTATCCCCCCCCCCCCCCCCCCCCCCCAGAGTGCACAAACGTAGGAAGATACTCGTGCACACGCACTCACATTCCTGTTCCACAGTTACATCAGAGGCTGCTTAAATATTTAACAGCCAGCAGAAATGATGTTTCTAAATTATTCACCTCTCTTCCGTTAACACTCGCTCTTGCAGCTAAGAGCTCCACATGGTCCCAGAGAGAGAGGCCCATTCCCCTCTGCAGCTCCTGCTCGGCCATCAGAGCCCGTTAGTGGGCTAGACATCCCCCCGGGAAGGTGTGTACTGGAGTGGCGATGCCAGAAAGGTGGTATGAGCTCATCCTCTTAAAATAGTCTCACAATGTTGTCAGACTTGAAGAACCAGATAATGAAGAAAAAAACAACACACAAATCAAATCTTGTCTTATACTCTCAACCTCGGGGGGATTAATGAGTTTAAATGGGCTTTATTGATTTGATGAAGTATTGATTTGATACCTTGATTTTTTTTAAATTTTAAGATCAAATTAACCCAACAAAACAGCTTATGAATTTTATGAATTTGACTTCTCATCTGCACATAAAAATTCCCAGAGGTCATGAATTCCTAAATGTAATTATTAACAGGGTTTCCTCCTTGGTAAGCTGCCTTTTGTCTGGGCAATGTGCATTCAATTGTGCAAAGTATTGAAAAACTCCAAATAAGCATGGAGCAGAAGAGAGACAGTACATTCACAGCTAATAACGCAACTTAAGATTTCCAGTATGAACTTTTCTATAAATTTATTTATTGTGGCAGTTGCTTTCACTTGTTTTGTTATATCTATGTATGCAGCGCCCTTTGTTCAAGACAAATTTCTCCTATGCAAGACTAACGAGACTCCCATTTTCCCCCATTTATTGTTGAAAAATCTCCTTGTCAAGTTCTTGTGAAGCCAACATCATGTATCATGACATCTCATCAGCTGAATGCACCACTAACCCTTCAAGACTTTGCTTTTGATTTTTGATTCAGTTTCATATGATTAAGCAATTGAAAATGTCATAGACAAAAAAAGTATGCATTTGCCAACTGGAAGTTTGACCAACTCTTCCTAAGCAATTTGCTCAAAACTGAAGTTGAGCTTTTTAGTACTAGGCAGTACGAGTTGCAGCACCCCTCTGACCCCGCACCCCAGACTCCACCCATGTTTCATAGTAGTTGTTTTTCTTTTTTTTTTTGAAAGCTTAATTTTCTCGTCTGCAAACATAGCTGATATGACCAAAAATGTCCAGTTTTGTCTCATCGGTTCAAAAGAGGGGCTTGCCAGCTTGCATTGTGGTGGTTTCCAGTCTGGCCTTATGAAAGTGTTTGTCTGTCAATAATGGAGCCCTCCTGGGTTTTCTTCCATTATGGCTCAAAATGTGATGGGAGGTGAGAAAGTGATTTACATTGATCTTAGAGTTCAGCATATATGGGTTTGATGGTTTTCTTGGCATTACCAACCTGATCAATCAATGGCTGCAATGTTTCTTGCATCGTTGTCACAGGTTCATAAATTATCTAAGCTCCTTAGATAGCTCTCACCTCTGCTTTCTCTGGTCAATGTTCATTCAGTGTGATGCACAGGAAAACCAAACTAGCCAGTAGGTATGTTCATTTTGACAGCATATTGTAATTTATGTTATTTGACAATTAGGTTGTCTACTGTCAAGTGAATTTACAGCAAATCTAGTTAGACTTGTAGCATGTATTTCAGGATGGTCTAGTTAGAGACGTCTTTATTTCGTCATCTACGGTAAAATGTTACCAAATTCCCCACTATCATACTTCCTCTGGGTGTTGCCCATATTTTTTGCATTGGTCTAAGACCTACCTACAACATTTCTGCCAGAAATCACGCAACCTCCACCTTGTTCACTTCCACCACTCAAGAACATTAAGTCTCATTGGCAATTTTTCAAATTTATCTTGTCTTTTCACCTGCCAGGTTCACGCTGTGCAATGGTCAGCCGTCGCAGGGAAAATCTTACGTCTTCAAAGAAAATCTGTGGTCAATAGGTGGTCTGTGGTCTTTTGAGTCTGACAGACGGCCAAACCACCGATTAAGTGCTCCCATATCCTGCGATAAAATGTATCAAGCAGTGACAGACATTTTCTGGGAAAATCGTGCCGGCTGAACGCTGGTTCCCCTGACTCGACTGCGGGCTTCCACGCTGTCTCCTGCAACAACTCATGCAGGCTGGCATCTTCCTTTCTGCGGTGTGCCAGGATTTACGGTAACTGCTTGTTCGCACAATCAGGTCCTGTACGATCTTTGAAAATCATACAGTTTTAATCTTAATCCAGTATTTTTCTGTTAGTAGTTATTGTCATCCTAGACGAGATTTTTATTTAGTGTTCACATGTTTTTTGGTTATGTCCAGAAAAATAGGGTTGTTGACGAAGACTGTGGGAACAGCTCCAAGCTGCTCAAAAGCCTGCAACACTAATTAATGTTAGACATCTTGTATGAAACATGAGTGAAATGTAAGGATTTATAGCCTGTTTAGGGATGCCCATAAGTCTGTACATACTATTATAGCTTAACAAGATAAAGACCAATCGTTTATTCTCACACTTCCATCTGTCACACACTAAAGGTCTTGTGGGTACACATTCTGCAATTGATTGTAGCTAAAACACTTTTCAGGAGAAATTAAGCATTATTTCAATGACCACTAATGGTAACAATAACTGTATTTTGATAAATTAGTGAGAAAGCCACTAGATCTCCTTCACAATGTTCTTGTTGTTTAATTTTGCTTAATCAACCGGGCAGACGTGAGCAACCAGTTTGCCAGCAGCTGGAGAGGCAAAATCCTGTTGCATTTCCTCTTTCACATATTGGATTTATAAAGCCTGGAATGTACCTTCAGACCATTGCTTCATGTTCTGATCGTTTTGTTATGGGCTTGTTTATATAACCAATGATTAACAGATGTTGTATTAAGAAAAGCATTTGTTTGTGCAGCCGTCATGGGTGAGACCATTCAGTGTTTCTTTATGTGTAGTCTGGACCAACTCATATCATGGAAGGTTTCCTCTATCCTGATCTAAATAATACCACATGAAGTGGGTTATGAGAACTACAACAAGCCTTAGACTTATTTTCAAAATGTCCTCATTTCAGAACAAACATGAATTAGATTTAACCTACCTCTAAACCCTTCCAAATAGTCATGAGTGGAAGTGGGGACCTGTTAGTGATAATGTATGTCTTTGAATTTAACCATAATACCCTCATGAATAATAAAGGGTGAAAATGAGGGGTGGTCAAAGTGTGGCCCAGGGGCCATTTGTGGCCCTCGGAAGGATTTTGTGTGGTCCTCAACTGCGATTTACGACTAGTATAAAATTGAACGACCAGCACACGCAGTTCATATGTTGTAGCAAGCCTTTTTGAATAAAATGGTAAATGGCTTGTACTTGTATAGCGCTTTAACTAGTCTTGACGACCTCCAAAGCGCTTTACACTACAGTCTTTGTCATTCACCCATTCACACACACATTCACACCCTGACGGTGGTGAGCTATGTTAGTAGCTACAGCTGCCCTGGGGCAGACTGACAGAGGCGAGGCTGCCATACAACAGCGCCACCAGGCCCTCTGACCACAGCCAGTAGGCATATAAAGGTGAAGTGTCTTGCCCAAGGACACAACGACCGAGATAGTCAGAGCAGGGAATCGAACTGGCAACCCGCCAATTGCAAGACAAACCGCCTAACCTCTGTTCCACCGTCTGGGCAACGGTGGCACAGAGGTCATAAAGAGTATCCTGTTGTCGCTGAGAATAGCTTATGACAGTTTACCCAAAGGCTTTAGGAATTATATGCCTTTTTTTTGATAAGGCAAAAGTCCGAGACCCAGAACTAATAGGAATTACGGAGCCATTTTCTACAAAAATCCGACAATGCCGTTGTTTTGTTGAGTATTCCGTGATTAGTTCATTGTTGAGCATGTAAAAGTTAAGAAAAAAAAATCACACTGAAATTAATTTTTGCCTTGTTATTTACAAATATTTTTTTTATTTAACTCTCCATGATAAACTGTTTTGTGCATTTTACATAGAAGCATACATAATTTGGAAAACGGGTAATCCAGCCTGCCACAAATTATTTTGGAATGGTCAAAAAACATTCTGTTGTACGAGTGCTGCAACCCTCACGCATCATGTATATTAGACAAAAGATACTCAAACAACCGCAATTCAATTATCACAGCAATCACCCAGTATATAACATCACTGAATCTCGCTACGCTAAACAGACTCGCTCACCTCAGACTGCAGGGAACTGAAGGTTAAGCTTATAGCACGATTCAGCTGACACCTTTCTGACTACCTGGTGACACTCAGTGACCGTCTGAATTTTATTACCAGGTAGTGATTTGATTCTTCAATTTGAACTAAATCAAATAAGACAAGAAAGTGATGTCACAAAAAAGGTGAAATGTGGTCCTGACGCACCACCATATTTGCTCCCAACAACGCATTTACAGCAGCACACACACTTTAACAATGTGAAAGGGATTGATGTTCAATAAAACCCCCTTCATTACTCCACCAGTTTTTTAGTACACCACAACAAGCTTAGAAAACATAAACTAGAGGCACACAGTAAGTTGTTTCTGGTGTTTTTATGAAGACGTCTGTGGCAGGCAGGTGGTGAGTCCAGCTGTGTGTTTGCAGGTATAACAAAGATAAGCACAGAAAAGGAAGCTGCAGCATTCTGATACTTGTACTTCTGTGACCGTTGTACAAACAGATGTCTTTTAATCTATGTGAGTGATGATTTTGCCCATATACAAGCTTAAATAGAATCAGGATTTTGTCAAACAGGAACAACAACCTCACAGGTCAGTGGTTCTCTAACTATTCAGCTCCCAGCCCCCAAAATATCAGCAAAAAGAGCTGTGGCCCCAGCTATCGGTTGAGTACACAGGCATTTCTCTACAAAGTCAAAAGGATCATTCACTGCAGTCCGACAACTTTACAAGGCCTTAATTAACTTGCATTGTACTTTTTTAACTATCAAAGAAAAAAAATGTTGGGAATAATTGCAAATATTTTAGTCTGACTCTCCTTGCTGTGATCTCTTTACAGCAGTGGACAGGAAAAGCAAAGTGAACTGAATCGCAATCAGTTTCGTAAGGGTTAGAACAGCTCTCCATTTCCCTAACCAACTAGAAATCTGAGAAAATCCAGTGGAAAACTTTTCATGGCTTTACAGGCGCAGACTGTCTCGCGCAGACATCTCGCCTCCAGCAGCAACATGTGGACAGTGTTGCTCCTCATGACTCCAAGGATCAGCTTTTCAGGGACGGTTTACTAAATACCATTAGGCCTATATTAATAATGAAGTCTATTCTTTTGCTGTCTTTGCAAATGTGCTCCCTTACGTTTCACCAAAATAAGGTGTTCATGAAGTCGACTATTAGATTCACACAAAAATGCAATATTGGTCATTATTTTGAGTCAATCATTTTTCTACAGCAGTTGCTGTGACCACAAAAAATGTTGAGACTTAAATTTGGTTCGCATTCCAACATTATTCTTGAGAAAGAGATAATTGTTGTGCAATAGATGACAAGTAAGAACTATTTGTCCTGTTTAATCACTTCCTTTTCCTTGTTCACAGCTAAGTCGTCTTTGAGAAATGCTTTCAGTTTTAGTCATTTGATGTTTACTTAAGCGGACAAAGCTCAGCCGGCACCTCACACCTCAGGATTCTGCGCTGTTGTGCACAGCCTGTGCCAGGCTGAGGCTCCTTGTTTCTCGACCCGAAAAAATGCATCTTTGCCTGTTCTGGGCGTGTGCTTGCAGATGCACAAACAGCCACTTCCATACTCATTTGTCACTTGTCAAAGTCTGGCTGAAAGTGAATGAAGACTGAGTGGCCAGTGGCAGGAGGTGTGAGAGAGACTCCAATGAGTTAATGTCACACTGGAGCGTGGCGATAATCCTTGCAGTCATAAACAGATGCTACGAGGCCAGTAACCACACACTAAACACACGTATTCTCTGAAGCACGCATAGTGTGGCAAACACGGATGCTCACGCAAATACAAACTCAGAAATACACACTCGCACGGAAAATGAGTAGCACAACCGCACAGGCTGAAGATTCAGGGCGGTCAAAGCTGAAGCAATCTACTTCAACCACATATTAATAAACTAAAAGTGCTGTAAAAAGCTTTAAAACCCTTAGAATATTTATTACACGCAGACACACGTACACTGGCCACGGTTGTAAGCCAAACATTTGTGGATATTTTAATGGGTGCACCAAAACCCAGCTTAAACTGACCAGATCTGGTTTAAAATCTGATCCAGCAGAGTGTGTTATTGGTTCACAGCTGTGACATCTAAAATGAGCAAAGATCCATTATCTGACAAAGACTTACTCCATCTAATCTCACAATCTTCTAATTTAAAGTGCAGGGAAGATATAATCTTTGCCTGAAAACACAGATATGCTGAAACCTCGTCTTATCACCTGACCAGCAAATTCCTTTGCTATCAGTCAAAAAAATCCATCACTGAAGAGCTCTTCTTGTAAGTGTTGCACAAACCCGTGTTCAGCAGCAACTACAATCGTTGGCTATGACGGGCATTTTATTTGAAAAATTTTCATCCGACAAAAATGTTGCTATGAAAATGCCCGTGTAGGTATGTATGGGTTGATGTGAGATTCACACAGTGAGATAACCTTGAGTCAAAGCACCACAGTTTCACAGGATCTGGGTCTTTGCACAAAGATTTCACTAAAAAGGGCTGTTTTGCACAAATCTACAATATCTACAATAGTCCAAATTAAAACATTCTCTACACCAAATTTAGTGGTGGTATTTAAGCCATGATGCTTATTGCACGCAATAAAACTGTTCTGCTTTTTCTCAGGTGACACAATTACAACAAGCTGATGTTAGCTGGTGAATTGGTCCAGGTGCCGGCCTGCAGTCTGCTTCTTAACTCACGAGCTGATCATAGCTCACTAACAGCAGTTTTAAAACTATTGCCTCAGTAAGAGTGATGGTGGTTCCTTAGTTGCTGTGCAAGGACCGGCTCCGTTTTTGTGACCGTTAACATTTATCAACAGCCAGATCTGTTGTTCTATTAGGAGAGAAAAAATTGTATGTGTTTTCTGCCAGTTCACTGACATTGTGAAGCAACAGGTGGGGAAGGGGCAGACTGGTACTCTGTGCTCCATTCAGCCTGAGAAATTTGGTTTCCTCGTTAAAATCTCTTCAAATCATAAAAACTATATGATGGAAAATTTGAATAGAAAATTGAACCAATAAGCACCTCAGTATACTTTGATATGCAACTCTATGCTCATGGTCCTCACTGTGCAGAGGATGTCAAGGTCTGCTGTCCATTAAAAGACGGAATGTGAAAAGGATGCAATTATTCAAATGGCTTTACCACTAGTAATTCACCAGTGATCCAGGACTTTTCTCTGAAATCCATGGTCTAGAACCACAGTTGAAATTCAGCTTTTCAGGCTTTTACAAAATGAGCTCAAGGTTTGATAACTATCTAGTTCCTGCTCCTAAATTTCTTGTTTCTGAACTTAGACTTTGGCATTTACTTAAAAAAAGTTTCTGGCTGTAGTCCTCATCGGATCATTACCTGTAATTACTGTTTTCTCTTCACAAACTAGGACTCTTAGCATCTTCAATCTCTCAAATTTTTAACAAAGTTGATGCTTTAATCCTGCTATATGCAAATGAAAGATGTGAGGATCAGCAGCTCCTCTCTTTCCGATGTTATAACCTCAGGGTTTGAGTTAGGAATTTCTGACATTCCTATTGAAGGTGAAACGCAGATGGTTGATAACGGTCCAAAAACACGTGGAGAGGTTAAAGAATGAATGACAGGCGAGCGGAAGCATATTTTTTTTTGGAGGGGGAGGGGGGCACAAAAACCAACATAAAACCAGTACTGACAGAGCAGCTTTGCGTAAGCGAATGCCTTTATGTGGGTCTATACGTACACATGCATGTGTCTATATGTGTGCATGAGTGTGTTTTGACATGCCCGTCTCTCCCCCAACCCGAACCTAACCCTTCTCCCCCAAGGCAACTGGCCCACACCTGACCCAGCCCTGCACTGCCTGGCCTTCCAGGGCCAGTTGCAAAAGAGGATGAGAATGGGAGCTGTTTTTCACCCCTGTGGGGGGCAGTCAGTGTGGATCCATCAGCCCAGCTTAGGGCCTTCTACTCTGGGCAGCGGTGCCCAGCAGGCCCCCTCTAGCCCCCAAGACGACAGAGGCCTTTGAAATGACCCCCCGACTCCAGACTCCAGAGATGTCCCTTTGTCTGGCAGCCATGGGGGGGTATTGATGACTGACTCCAGCTTTGTGTTTGTGAACATGCCAAGATAGAAGCATTGCATTAGAGCACTATGACAGGACAGCCATGTTGTGTAACAACAAGAGACATAGCTTTGCCATTTTGCGTGAACATGTGCAATAAGATGCATGAGAGAAGACATTTCCCAGCGTGCACCACCTCTTTTTATCATGGAGATTCACAGAAGGTTCCCTGTTAAATCCAGGTCATACACTGTTAAAATGTCCCCTTCTTGTCCACATCTCTGTGCAGAAATTCCCAGAACTGCCTCACCAGACAGTGCCTTGCATTGCGGGGCAGTGAAAAACTAGCATATTCCCCGTAGTGGTCCACAAAGTTCCCCTCTCTGTCAACATGGAGCAGCTAGAGTGCAGCAGACAAGAGCAGTCAAGGAATCATAATAGACTATCATCCCTGTAACGTCCAAATAACTTTCCCAAAACAGCTATTGAAAAAATAAAATAGTTTTTTAAGTGAAAGGAAAATATACCGTGGTTTTGACATTTTAAAAGTTTTATAAGTAAAAATATGAAGGTGGCATTGCTCTGTTGTATTCTCTTCCAGCTTTGCAGAATCAGAGGCCGAACCTTTTGCCGCTTCTGATTTGCAAAATAGCCAAAGTCCACTCAGACGTGATGGAGAGAATGGGTCAAACATCAGTTTGAAACTTGTTTAACAGACTCTCAGTTAGATTTAGGTCTGGTCATTTGACCGGGCCTTTTTAACCTCTAATTCAGGCCAATGTCTTCTGCAGCCTCTAACAGGTTTTCAACCTAGGACTGTCCTGTATCTTGCTCCATCCATCTTCTCATCAACTCTGACCTGCTTCACTGTCCCAGGTGAAGAAACACATCCCGACTGCATAATGCTGCCAACACCATGTTTCAGTGTGGGAAGACAGGGTTCGGGGTGTTAAGGTCCATTCATATCCTACGTGTGGCCTCCACGTCCGTATTTCTGTCCGTACGTTCTATCCGTTGACTTCTTCATACCTCCGTCCGTCTTTTATGTTGAGGTGCGCAATAACCAATAATTTCCTCTAGGTGGCAGTGCTAGGCGCCAATAATTCGTCATTGATTAAACATGGCGACGGTCCAAGACGTGATTTTGTTGTATTTGCTCCGTAAGCGAAAGAAAAGTAAAAAAGGAGATCGACAGTGGAACGTGAGGCCATTAAACATATGTGTGGGTAGTTGCGGACAAGCTCCGCAAGTCGTTCCTCGAATCCCGCCATTGTTTAAAGCCCAGAATTATAACCTTCTTCGTGATTTTGTTGACATTTTGTACTACAAACTCAATAGCGCCCCCACCTCTTCCGGTAGTATTGCTCCGTATTGATCCGTTTCATCCATAATTTTAAGCTCCCAATTTTCGTGTCAAAATACAGACGAAATCGACGGTTAGAACGTATGAAACACTCCACACGTATCCGTATCCGTCTTTTACGTAAGGTATGAATGGGCCTTTATGCAGGGTTGTTTTTTTGCACACATAGCAGTTTGGAAATTAGGCCTAAAAAAGAAAAAAACTTGGGTCTCATCTGTTGTCTGGAACGTAAAATCCAAATAAAATACACTGATGTTTGGGGGTTTTAAGGCAACAAAATGTGAAAAGATTAGGAGTGCGAACACTTATGTGAGGCACTGCAAGCTCCTTTTACGTTTTGTTAGCAAAAAAAAAAAATGCACCTGGCTGATTTAGAATGTTAATATTTACCTTTTTTCTCACCTGCTCAAATCACAAACCATAGAATGAATTTGACCAACTACAGCCTTGTTTTTAGATGCCAACTACAGCTGATGCTGCTTTTGCTCCATCCAACTTACACACATTTTTAACCACTCTGACAGATATTCTTGTTAGACTGAGACAGCATGGAGAAGTCTAAGTCAGCGTACCTGAAATAAATCAGAATACACACTGCAGTGTGCCTCAGACTGAAAATACCTTTTGATGATAACATTTAAGTAGGTATTGATCATGATTTTCCCCAAGCTCATGTTTCTGTATTTAAAATGTTCTCCACTGGGTCTGGTGTAATACTTTAATATTAATGTTTTTGTTAGCTGTATGTGGAAAATCCTCCTAATTAACAGAAATAAAAGCTTGAAAACATCGGCCTGTGTGTAATTAATCTATATAATGTGTTTCTCTTAGTGAACCAAGTTACTGAAATAAATTACACTTTCAACAATATTCTAATTTGTTGAAACTGACTGCAGAGAAGTGTTACATTCAACGAATCTTCTGAATACATGAAAGATGTAACTGCTACATGCATGTGGGTTCCCTAACAGGCTGAAAAGTATGAAAGCGAGGCCATTTTGGTGCAACTTTTGGGCTTTACCAAACTAACTTAGAACAATAATGTGAGAAACAGAACACTGATAGTCCGTCCAAAGCAGAAGTCCCAGCTTGCATTGCACACCAGACCAGGGGGTGTTAAACTTCTCACTGTGTCTGGAAGAAGTTATAACTTGTGTCACCATGATGACCATAAAAAAATACATAAAAAGAAATTGTTTCATTGCAGTTAATATGTGAATGTTGTTAAATTAGGGTGGTCCTGATCCCAGACATCCACTCGGGGCCTTTTTGAGATGCTTCATATCAAAATCCCTTTGGAGACTGTTGTAGGTCAACCATCAGTAACCTTTTCAGCTGTATCTCCGCCCCGGTCAGCATGTGGCTGAATTGTTGCAACCACTGTTGCCCAGATACCGTTTAATGTAACTTGATGGTGGCAAGTGTACTTGCAGCAATCAGCAGCTGTTGACTTTTCACTCTCTAGAGTTTCTCTATAAGCATGACTTGCAAAACTGTATTATAGGCAGTTCACTTTATTTTGTTAATTTAACAAATGTGGGTTTCCCCCAACAACCTAATGCTGCGTTCACGCCAAACACGTTTGAGCCTCAGCGATGTCTGGTTTACATCCAAAGTCCATGGTGGATGTACCTCTAGGAGCGATGAGAGGTCCTGTGACACGTTTTGCAAAGAAGTTGGGATCAAGGGTAAGTTATCATAACTTTTAATTTGATAAATATTTGCCCACATTTGAGGAAAACAGGGTAGCTCCAGAAGATGCATCAGACCAGTCTGTCCACACTTTGATCAGAGCGTCCAAGTTGAGGTGTCGTCACCTTTTTGACGCTCAAATCACATTCGGTGTTTTCACCCTTCACCGTGCCACTGATGGCTGTAGCACCTGGTCTGGGTGTATCATGAGACCTGCTCGGATCCTGTGACTCAGATATTCCCAGATTCCTGGTAAAGTGGCACAGAGAGCAGCTGAAATGCTAGTCATAATATGTAATAACGCTCAAAGCAAAGCACACATTTTTTTTAAAGCAAGACAACTTTACTCCAGTAAAATATATGGACCAAACTATTAACGAGTCGACTCAAAACAGAGAGTGAGCATTTTAACGTTGGGCTAACACTTTACCAAAATGCATAAAACGACTGTCCGGAGGAAAAAGAGGGAAAAAATAATTTAAGATTGTAGCTGCATGTGTTGAGTTAGATGTGTCTTTAGAGAAAAAAACTAACTAGCTTCAGGTTTCCTAACCGTGTTAAACCCCGTGTTCAAGCAGCATGTTGTAGCTGACCTGCAGGAGCTCTAGTTGGGACAAAATGTCTGTCACTGTCAGATAAAGTACTTAGGAAATATTTCAGCATGCCACACAGGCAACATATAAATGTAAACCATACAATACTCATTAAAGGCAGTGTGTTATTTTACATGTATGCCTACATGCCATTTATTTCAATACAGGATCGGACAATAACTTAGGACGAGCAATCTGTTATTCTTAAATGACTAGAATCATATTTGTTGGAATAAGTCCTGATTTGGGCTTCCTTAAATAACATAATTCTACTATACATTATTTCTATCTTATAACTGTTGAATAAAATCCAATCATCTGTCATCAGTTCTTTTTCCCTGCCCCCTGCCCCACCCCCACCATTATGGGACAAGCAGAGAAAGAAAGAGGGATGTCAATGCTCTATAACAGCTGATATCTTCTGGCAAGGTGCATCGTTGGTGTCAAGATGTTTTTTAAACCCCCTTTTTAAAAATCGGGTTTTTCAAAATACATGTTTTTGTATGTGCATCCATTTCAAGGGCAATATTTGTAAAGAAAAGGCTTCTGAAATATTCTGTAAAGTGAGAAACAATGCTATTGAGGTGAAAGTGGAAAACAGCTTCACTCACAGTCTCTCCAGCTCCTTCAGGTCCTGGAACGCTCCTCTTTCAATTGCGGTGATTTTGTTCTCCATTAGCTGCCTGTGAGAGAAACATCAAGAGGGGGTGAGACTGTGTGAACTGGATATAAAAAAGGGGAAGAGATGGGTTGATAAAGAGGCACACGGAGTGTAAGAGCTGATGGATGCATGAGATGCCAAACAGAAGGAGAGGTAAGGCTGGATTGACCTGCAGTTAAAAGAGAAAGACGAAGAGAATACGCTGACAGAGAGATGGAAGGAGATTGACAAATGAGAGAGGGAAGGGAGGGAGATGTGAAAAGATCGGCTGAATTTAGTGTGAAATAAGAAGACAGAGAGGAGAAGATGAAAGGTCAATGATGAAGCAGAAAAAAGAGGGAGAAATGACGATCAGCAGCAAGTCAGAATTGACTTTAAATGTAACCCATCCGTTAGACAGAAACTCATCCATCATCTAATTTACTCTCTATCTGACCACTTGTTTCCTTAAACCAGCACAGCTCCAGCAGGGATGTGGCGCTGACCGAGATACACAACAAAACACAAAAGTTTAATGTGCTCTAAGCATGAGACAGTAACAAAATGGGGGAACAAAGCGTGAGCGGTCCTCGCGCTAACAGAGAATTTCACACTGAGAGATTCAAAACAACCACGAATTACTCTAATGCAATTAGTGGTCATGTGTGGTTTCAATGTCGTAAAAAGCTGCAGATTTTTTTTACATCACTTTGTGGTTGTTTTGCATTTATTTGTTGCCGTTTTCCAGTCACAACTTCTCTTTTTATATCATTTTACAAATCTTTGTGGTTGCTTTCACTCCAGCTCGGCTTTACTTGTCTGGAATCTGGTTTTGCTTCTCTGTGGTCATATCACATACGCCTATGGTTGTTTGGTTGGTGACACGCATTACTACGCAAATCTATTTAAAATTTTGCAACCAACCTGTCATTTCTAAGCCTTTTTTAAGCCTGTTTGATTCTGGTTGTTGTACGTTATTTGCATCTTACAAACCATCTCTGCATATTTTGTTCCATCTGCAGAGCTACTGTTAACCTCCACATTTTGTTGCACTGTTACCAAAACCTTCATTGCAATCAGTGCTTCATTATAAAGTGAAATCAAAATTGTAAAAATAATTTAAATTTTTTTTACAGCTATAAATCTAAAGAGTGTGGCATATATTAGGATCCAACACCCTTTACTCTGGTCCTTTTGAATAAATCCAGTTCGACCAATCATCTTCAGGAGTTCCTTAATTAGTAAATACATTCCACCTTTGTGTAGCCACATCTCAGTATAAGTCCTGCTAGTCTTTAAAGGCTTCAGTTGTTTGTAAGAGAACATGAGAGAACAACCTTCATCATGAAGACATCATCAGCAGACAGGTCAAGGAGAAGGTTGTGGTAAAGTTTAAATCAGGACTAGACTACAAAACAATATTCCAACCATTGAACATCTCATAGTACTGTTCAATCCATTGTCAGGAAATGGAAAGAAAACGGCAGTACCGCAAACTAGAGTTGTGCAATATATTAAATCGCAATCACCATTACAATATCTGCATGTGCAGCATTAAAATTGTAAAGTGCTGCGTGAACAGTGAATTGTAAATGTATCGTACAATATATGCCTCAACTGTCAGACATTCATGCTCCTCTGTATCAGTATCATAGTTTGCCAGAGGGCTGGATTTTAGCTGATCCTAATGGCCAGACCTGATGTACATCACTATTGGTTGAAATGCTAAAACTCACAGAGAGCTGAGGGGACATCATGTAATGCTAAAGACAGATAATAGCTTGGAAAATCTGGGGTAGTCGTTATCAGTATCATCGTGGTCTTTTTTCACAGTAGCATCACAACTAAATCCTGATACCATGCAGCCCTTCTGCAAACCTATCAAGATATGAATTTTTAATCAAAACTGACAGGCTAGGCAAAGGAGAGCAAAAATCTGAGAAGCAGCCAAGAAATCCATGGTGACTCTGGAGTAGCTGCTGAGAGGCACAGCTCAGGTGGGACATTCAATTAACATGACACAGAGTTGTGGGCTCCACAACTCTGGGCATTATAGAAAAGTGCCGAACGGAAAGCCACGAGAAGTGCCGTTTAAAGTTTGCCACAAGCACAAGCCTGCTCTGATCGGATGAGACTGTAAATTAAACAAACATGCAAGGGCTGTTTAAGATTCAAGACATCACTAAACACTGTCCCCACAGTGAAACGCTGGTGGCAGCATCATTCTGTGGAGATGCTTTTGTTGCAGACCCACAGATGCAGGTCACAGTTCATGGAAAGAAAGACGGAGCAAAACACACGGTAATACTGGAAGAAAATGTGTTAAAGGAGCTTCAGACTGGGCCATTTGAGTTCATTGTTGAAACGTGAGCTGTTTTAATCTGTAGTGTTGCCTTGCCCAGGGCGCTGTTGAAAATTACATTTTTAGGTTCACCTTCCATCAGGACAAGATCTCCAAACATAAAGCCAGAGATAAAGTCGAATTTAGTTTATTTTTAACTAAGTCGATTTTATATGTGTTGTTAAAATAGTCTAATCCAGTGGTGTCCAAAGTAAGCCTTTCACAGCTATTATCCTGCATGTTTTAGATTTTCCCTGGTTTAACACAGCGTAATGAGTCGGTCAACTGAAATGTTTCTGCAGAAATTGATGACTTGCTGAGGAGGTAATTCAGCCAATGGAATCAGCGGTGTTTCAACACGGCCACATCCAAAACTAAAGGCGCTTGAGCACCAAAGATGCACACCCCAAGTCTTTTTAATGTCTTCTCACCCTAGTCTTCTACAATAGAGAAGCTGTGATAGGACTCAGTCTGACTGAGCTTGAGTCAGTTTAGAAAAAAAATGGGAAAACATTTCAGTCTATATCTTAACAAAACTGGTGGACACATACCCAAAAATACTAGCAGCTGTAATTCTATATAGTATTTATTCAAGTGGCTAAAAAACAAACGCAGGACACAGTTTTCATATTTTTATTTGTAAAACAATTTTGAAAACCATGTGTCATTTTCCACCCACTTTGCAGTCATGCAGTGTGTTGTGCTAGTCCCATGAACTCATAGGAAATGCTGAAATCTTGAGAACGTAAATGAGAAATGTGAGAAGAATCAACAAGTACTTTTGAAATTGACTGTTCATTCACTTATGAACTCGCGGACATGATGGCAATTTAAGAAAAAGCATCTGTTCAACAATTACTAGCATAATGTGCGTCAGGTAGCAGGTGAACACAGAGGGAACACTTTACATCTAATTAAGGATATAATCCCTTAAGGAATTCCAGCAATGTGTTTTACTAACCATTCACAGAGCCACTCAGTGGTGCTCGGGCTGTCCCACCAGCAAATCGGAGCTGGGGAACTCTGAACCCAGTCTGATCTCAGGTTGTAAACCTGTTCTTACTTGACTCTCTCCCTCTCTCTTTCCTTCCCCTCCAGCTTCCCCTTGCAGCAGCTGCATTCCTCTCTCTGCGGTTACACCTAATGACCGCTATCTCCTTCCATTCTTGCCCTCCATCATTTCCTCGCCAGTGTGTTAATCACTCCAGCACATGGGCACCGGGGCCCAGTGGTTAAAATAAACCCCGCCTGACACTTCCAACTGGCAGATTAACACGACGGCATTAACAGGTGCCGGAGAGCTGCTCTTTGTTGGTCGCGTAGGCTGTGTGCCGCTCGTTGGAGCAACCCGTGCAACTGGATGCAGTGGTGCATGCGGCAGGGCTTCAAAATGCAGGACAGGACAGGAAACTGTTTAATCTCTGTCGTAGTGGACTGTGTGAAGCACACGAGCGCACATCAGAGCTGGCCGTGTGAATATCATTTTCCTCTGTCTTTGCGACCAACTCCCCACTTTAGCTTCAGACAACGTCAGCCTCCACTTTTGTGCATAATATGTAAGTAACTGTTTATATTATACAAAACGTACAAGGCATAACTACACAATGACATCCATACCCAAAAAACAAGTAGCAGCAAAGAAATTCAAAATTACAACTGGGAGAAAAGCCATACAGTGATTAAAAATAAATACTGAACATGCCAACGTTTCACTCAGTAAATATATTTCTCATGGAGCTGTTGACATGAAATTCATACCATGTTGTTTAAAGAAAATTGGTCAATACATCATGGTATAGATGCCTTCAGATGCCCGAAGTGGAATAACATGGCGAACAAGTACCAAGCGCATAAAGAAAATAAGCTGCAGCAATCATAAAAAGCCAATAAAATAAATGAAATCTCTGAGTATCTATAAAACAATCCTGCCCCCTATCAGCGCAAAACAATGTCAGCCAGTTTGGGCCTAACTGATGGCCCATAAAAAGGTTTCTTATTACCAGGATATCACACAAAAAAAAGTATCTTATGATGCATGAAAGCACAGAACTCTTTCAAGACCTTTATAAATGTCCTTGATGCAAAAATACTGAGGCCTTGGTTTAAGTTTATTTCTAAAGGTTCTGGTGATCACCGCCTGGGGCCATAATCTGACAATGGAAAAACCATCATATCATCTATGAAAAAGCCAGGGGTTCTGCAAAAGATATCTTCCAGAGAAGTCAAAAACAATGATCGATAGTGCTCTGGATGAGCCTTGGACTGTTCAGAGAGCGTCAGAAAGACCTGAAATTACCGTTGTTTTAAAGAAAATAAGTAATGCACTCAACCCCAGTAGACTCCATGTACACCCATTACACAAGACTCCACTGCCAAAGAGAAAGCCTGCTGGAGCTCATTTGAAGTTTATTGCAGAACGTTCGTACAGAAATTATGGGAGAATATAGTCTGGTAATATGAGGCAAAAAAATGTGATGGCAAACACCATGTTGAGCAAAGAAGTGGCACCGCACATCACCTCCAAAACACTCCACCAATAGTCAGGTTTTTAGGTATCATGGTGTGGGGCCGTTTTACTGCATGTGGTACTACTACGAGAATTTACATCATCGAAGGAAGGATGAAGAGAGAAATTTACTGAGGAACTCATGATAAGAATTTGAAGATGGAACAAAAGAGGATTTTCCACAGCAAGACACAAGGCCAAGGAAACTCAGTCGTTTTCAGAGAAAAAATGTAAACCTGCTAGAACCTCCGAATCAACTGATCTGAATAGAGCCGAAAGTTTATGGAAAGAACCACAGATCAGCGTGTATAGAAGAGCCCCCCCCCCCCCCCCAAAGCGTTCAAGATTTGAGGACCGTTTGTGTGGAAGAACGGGTAGAAATGCATGCAACTAGCTTCCTGTTACAGGAGACTTCTTGATGTCGGCGTCACCAACCAGCACATTTCTAAAGTGTTTACTAAATCTCAGTAAGAGTTTTCAATACGTATTTCCTGCGTCATGCCACTCTGTCACACAAAGCATACTTTATAGACTAACTTGAGCTGACTTCCTTTTGTGAGGATTACTTAGGCGGTTTCTCTTGGGCCTAAACCAGGTGCTGTTTTTTTATGCTTGTACAACACAGGGCACACCACATTTTCCCCTAAAGAGCACTTCTGCTATGACACTGTAAGGCAACCAGTCCCACTACACTGTCCGTCCAAGCAGTCTGGACAGGACATGTAAGGGGAAAAAAAGCAATTTACCTCTGTTGACATCTGTAAAGAAGAGGGAAAAAAAGGACATTAACACTTAAATAAAATCAACTTACAAGACTCTCAGATGCCGTAGTCCTGCAAAATCCCCCTTGGTGATTTTAGTGAGGTTGTTTGCGTTCAGATCCCTAGACAAGAAAAATAGATAAACAAGTGTTATAAATACGTAAATATATTAATGAATACAGTGCCTGCTGTGGTCTTAATTGTGATTTGAGCTTCAGAGAGAGAGAGAGAGAGAGAGAGAGAACACCCCCACCCCCAGAAATATTTTGCCGCTGCACTGAAACTGTTCAAACAAGTTCCATCATGGGATCTCCGCCTGGTAAAACGGGGTCTGTTTTAGTCAAAGCCCACTTGTCCAAATCCGTTTTTGATTAACTCGCTGGTCTCCACATAAACCGACGTGGTCGACGGAGGCTCTGGTAGTGCAACAGTGTGAAACCACCAGCTAGGGTGACCACCTGTCCCGCGTAGCGCGTGCGCGCACAGCGTTTGAAGCCCAATTCATGCGTCCCGCAAATTGAGACCGTGTCACGCATAATCAATGCTTTCTCAAAAAAAAGTTGGTCGCTCTATCCACCTTATTTTCGAACGACGAAGTAACTATGGCCACAGCTTCAAACTATTCATGACTGAGAGGATGACATGAAGAAGTGCCTCATATAACGTTTCGTGTCGTCACTTGGTGCGGGCAGTGCGACTTTACCGAGGCGAACCTCCGCAGTGAAAAAGTTGAATCGGTGTTAATAAATATCAACAAGGATAACCTGGTATTCATGGAGGCTGTTGGCCGTTCAAGCCAAAACTAGTCCGACGTTCACGCTGCTGGATCCTGACTGCATCAACCGGCTCTACCGAGACGACCGAAGCGCTCTGGTGCTGCAGCTCCAGGAGAAGCCTTCAGTCATGCAGCGGCGACCTTATGGAAGGTAGGCTAATGAATGGTCTGATTCAGAAACATACTGGCTGTTGGCTCGTTGTGATTAGATTGCTGGTCAGTTAATTTTGTAATGTTTTGGATTAAACTGATGTTATAAGTGGACATCTAAACATTCTGCCCACTTCATGTTTTGGCTTGAAAAGGTTTGAGTCCTAAAGGTGACCCCAAAGTCCTAAAGGTGTCCCCAGGATGTTGAACAGTTTTTTTTTTCCTGCGCCTGCCTTTACCAACATCCAAGTTCACCATCCTTCCTCCCCCTTCTCGTTCTGTTAACCTCTGGAGTCGTGAGTTAAGACTTTTTTACAGTTCCTGTGGTGTAGAGCAACTACAATTCCTGTTAATCCTTTAATTTTAAATTATAATTTATTTAAAGTGAATAAATTGTAATGAAAAATAAATAAAATTAAATAGCTAAAGTAAATCGGAATTGGAAGTGCATCTGTTCATTGAATGTTCAACGTATTATGAATCTTTATTTAGAAAGAAATACACATTGGTTGGCCTATTCATGAGCATACATCAGCAATTACACATATTTATGGGAATAGGGCATTATTAATATACCATGTAAGGTGGTATGTGCTAGAAATGTGTAAACCCCTATCAGTGAGTCTGCCCGTGAGGTGGGGGCACCGCCGCGCCAAGCAGTGTCCCACTTTGTCCCTCAGAAACATACCCCTTGTCCCCCCTTGGGCTTATTAGCAGGTGGTCACCCTACCACCAGCAAGACCACAGCGGCAGATCACCCCCACCGCCCACCCAACTTCAGATTCGCAATCTTCACTGATTTATCCTGACATTCTTAACGAGACGCAATAAAACTGACTGTTTTAAAAACGCTACGTTTATCGACCTGTGCCCATCCTGTGCGTTTAAGTTTACTTTGACAGGACATTTGGAATATTTAAAGCCCTAGCTGTTTTCAGTCCTTCATGCTTAGCGCGCTCAGTAGTTTTGGTTATATTTTTGGATCATTTGCGTAATTTCTATTCTTTTGATAATGTGCTCATTTTACCGCGTTTTAAACGTCTGATTAGGTGTGGTTGCTATAAATTCAAGCCTTTTAAAACAGAACCCAATTCTTAAAACAAACCGTAGAAGGATAATCACATTCTAAGCTTGCTATTAAAAAGGTTCATTTTATGATAAAAAAAATCATCATATTGCTTTTAAACAGTTCAAAATAAATAAGGTCTTCCTTTAACTTACAGTCTTTCTGTGTTTCGGGGTATGTTCCTGGGCACGCTGCGCAGTCCTTGGCCGTGACAGTCCACCGTGGTCCCGGTGCAGGAACACTGAGGCGGGCACGGCTGACCGTCCGCCTTGCTCAATAGGAGCAGAACCAGAACGGTCCCCAGTAGAAGGAGCCTCGGTGCAGGCTCCAAGGGGCGGCCAAGGCCAACGGAGCGCACAGCTCCCACCATGACTGCGGCACAAGTGGGTGGCCGAAATGAGACACGCAGGATACGAAGAAAAGCCTCGGAGTTTCCGACGGAGCTCATCAAACTCCGAACGCAACCGGGTGCTGTTTCTCTTATGTTTGTTTTTGGTCCTTCTGTTACAAGTTCGTTTTTTCTAAAATGAACACTGCTGTTCAATTTTCACATTTGGGTCCTCTAACAGCTTAAAGCGTGTGAAGTAAGAGTTTGATTCTGAAAGATGAACCGGCTCTGGGACTGCGCTACAGCGGCGCAAACTTCCACATGTCCCCGGCATACGGTGCCCAGAATCCTCCAACGGCGAGATCTCTGTTACTGTCTCCTAAACATGAAAATAGCTTGGTCCTTGATCTCATCCAAGTGCTTTCGAGCAATCACGATTTGCGCGTTAACGCAAACTCCAGGTGGGGATTTCTTTGGTTATTAATTCACAGCACGCGTCCGGCGCTGAAGCAGCGGCTGCGTCAAGTTCTTCCTCAGAACTCTGCAGTGGTAGAGATATTCTGATTCCGACAGAATGAGATATCAATGAGAAGCAGAATGAGTGGCAAAATAGCGAGAGAACAGCGCGCAATACTATAATGAAACTCTGCGTGGTGCGTCAAAGCGCTGCACTCAGTAGTGTGTGAGAATGAGAAAGGCAGGCAGACGGGAGAGGGCACGTCTGCTACTGCGTCTGTTGTGGCATCTCTCTCTCTCTCTCTCTCTCTCTCTCTCTCTCTCTCTCTCTCTCTCTCTCCTCTCCCTCTCCAGCGTGCGCTGCTTTTCTCTCACACACACAAAGACACGCGCACTCACTGCGTATTCCTTCAGCGTGTTTTAAACGGGTTGTCGGTCAAACAGCAACAGTTTGACCTCCAAAGGGGACTAATTTGCACTGCAGTGTCCTGCTCGTCTGATTATCCGATGAGAAACCTATTTATCTGACGAGAAAGCTTATTGTTGAAATTTCACATTAAAAAGGCAGGAAAATATTATTAATTATAAACAAATATAATACTGTAAAAAGTATTATAGTTCGACGTTGTTTTTGATAAGACCTGTGTTGTCCTTGAAATTCAGGTGCGCTCCCCAAGGTTGCCCAAGTAAGAAGAAAAAAACATATGCAAGTACCGTTCCATAAACTAAACGGATTTTGCCATATTGCAAAGTCACAAATACCCCCCCCCCCCCCCCCCAACCCAAACAACATACAGCAGGAATAAACACAAAAGATTCACAATGAATAACAGTGTTACGAAATTGAACAATGTCAAGTTTCTGGACAGTATTGAATTATTCAATTCCATTTTTATTTATATAGCACCAATTCACAACACGTGTCATCTAAAGGCACTTTATAAAGTCAGATTCAATCAAATCCTCCAGACAGATTGGTCAAAAAGTTTCTTATCTAATGAGTGGTTATCCACTGTGCTGAGTTATTCACAGTGTTAAGAGTTCTGCACAGCACTAAGTTATTGCACCATGCTATGTTTTGCACATATTCACAGGATTACCTTAATGTGCATGCTCAGGGCATTAAAGCATTCTTGCAGAGTTCAGTGTGACAATGGCTCTTGGATAAAAACTGTTAGTTGGTCTTCAGATCCATGCTTTAAAGCTATAGTTGGTAATCCTGTTCAGAAACACTTTTTGTTATACTGGGTGAAATGGTCCTTCTAACCTGAGAGTAGTAAATACATTATGTCTTCAGAAAAAGGAACAAAAAAATCATACCTCTGTGACAGCTGGAGACCTGTAAAAACTCTGACCAATCCCTGTCATTCAGTCTCAAAGGAAATAACCAATCAGATGCCTTCATGTCTCATCCTGCCCACACACCCCTCTGTTCCTCCTCCTCCTTCACACCTCTCCGCAGAGATACTGTGTTAGCAGAAGAAAAAGAGACCTCCTTGGCTTGTAAACTTATTATTGCTAAAGATAACATGCCACCTTGAAAGCTACAATAATAATATTGTTTACTTACAGGTGAATGTTAATAGCTGTGTTGCTTTCTTCTTACCTTACTTCATCTTGCTATGATGTGGTCTTAATATTTTCGTCTCCCATCGCTCAACAGCTATCTAATAATAACAGGGAGAGATACCTTAAGCAATGCCCAGGATGGGTTTACCTCCTCCAGGCCTTTCTGGGCCGGTCGAATATCAAACAGAGCGATGGTAAGCCGAATAGGGAGGAGCCGAGTGGGGAAGAGCCGAGTGAGCCGGGCGAAAACGAGACGGGCCGGTGAGGGTCTAACTGATGCCTCGGCTCCTTCTACTGGAAGTTGGCTGAACGCCTAAGGTCCCACCCACATGTTCCCAACCCCTTGTTCTCTGATGAAGGTGTCTAGGTGGATACCACACTACCTATGTATCCAGAGCCTCGTTGAGGGTTCCTCAGGCTTCCACGCTGCTCTCAAAGGTTCTTTTGACGCTTCCAGTCTACAAAACCTCTGTCTGCAGGGTGCCTGTCTGCTGAGCTCCTGGCTGCAGAGATCCAGCCGCCAGAGCTCCTCCACGAGTTCCCGTCGCCAAAGCTCGTCCGTAGGTTTCAGTCACCAGCCCCGGGTTCCGGCTTCCTGATGGAAGCCTCCAGCCCACTGGTCGGCCTCCAGAGATTTGGTCGGTTATCAGTCAGTTAGTGTTTAACGTCCATATGTGGTCCCTTGAGATGTGTGTTCCCAGGAATCTAAAACCGACGACTTGCTCCACTCTGTCATTATTAATGAGTGGTCGATGCTGCTCCTTTTTTTCCCTGAAGTCAACGATGAGTTCTGTTGACTTTTTGGTGTTCAGTGTCAAGTTGTTTTCTGAACACCAGTCAATCAATCTAAATGTTCGGTAGGCAAATTGGTGAAGATCCAGAGTGGGTGGGATGATGTTGGTTGTCATAGAGAAAGTGGGTAATTACAGGGTTGGTTGTCGACCATCATGCTGTTGGATTTCACAGAGTAGTTTGATTATTACAGATAAAGGATCATTCTACCAATAGTTTAATAAAAGAAACAGATTTTTTTTAATTCTTCATTACATTCAAACTGGATTCCATCAAATACAGTTTCATTTAAAATGTAATCAATCATAATTTTTAAAGCAACCCCGACTGGGTTTATAAGAAATATTTTAAAGGAGACAATACATATTTATACAAACCTATATTTTCAAATGGTGCTTTTAATCTAACAAATGAGCCTGATCAGAATTCATTTTAAAATTTAACGAATATTACTGAAGTCTTAGCTTGATAACAGAAAGTGATTGAAATCAAATTTATCAAAAGGATCAGCTTTTTAACAAGTGTCTGGTGGCTTGCATCATGTGAACTTTGCATGCAAAAACTAAAACAACGTGGAAAAAATACACTGACCTATAAAGATATGAAATACCTTCTCATCTCAAGATTTTGTCTGTGTTTCCTAAAATGATGACTGCAAAATGTACAGAGAAATTACCATTTCATGTTATATCAACCTAAAACAAAAATAAGGTAAAAAATCAAGAAATAGTGTTTCCTTAAGCCCTATAATATTATCTTCTTTTTGCACCAGTTTAATTCTTTGTCAGACAGTGTTTCTGACCGGAAATGTTTTTAAATGGTTCATTCTCACTTCAAGTTTCACACAGTCAGGTGGGGCAGCGTACCCTTTCCTTTTACATGTAAATAATCATTGAGTACCAAGCTCCCCCTTTCAAAAGTGACAATGGGTTAACGGTTCATAAAATAGCATTCACATCAACCCTTGTGATGCTAAAGATTAGGGTGATGGTAAAGAGGGCCTCCAATCTCCTAGACTTGGAGGTCATTGTTAAGGACACAGTGGAATCAAAATTTCAGTGGAAACATAAAAAAGTTTGGTCAGCAAATAGAAGGTGTTCAGTGATTTGTGAAAAGGGTATGAATACTTTTCAACATGGCAGTTTTAATAAAATGATTATACTTTTTTTTACTGAATTATAACTGTTTACATTTTCGTATTTGAGTGATGCCCTTTTTCCTTTTGTATTAAAAACAAACCTGTTGATTGAATGAGCTGCCCTTTCTGAATTTAGTTACTGAATTAATGAATTATTTGATTATGTTCTTATCAACTAAGAACAACCAGTACGTTAGAAAAAACATTGTCATTGGCCACTAATTATTACCTTCGTACTTTTGGTTGGGCACAAAGAAAAAAATATCAAATATGTAGAGCCAGCACTCACTTCAAGAAGGACTCCTTATTTATTTTGGACAAGATTACTCTGCGCAAGGTGGTTTCAGCTTCAGACCATCAGCAGCCAAAGACAAATTACCAACCCCCTGGATAAAGTGTTTCTTTATAGAGATGGAAGAACATTGCAGAATTACCAATGTCAGCACAGCACCCTATCAATCAGGATTTCATGCTGAAGTGGCCAGGCAGAAGCTGCTACTAAGTAAAGTCTCAAAGTCATTGTTGTTCCTTTGAAGTTCCCCGAAGGGTACCTGACTTTCAGAGTATGAAAAGCTACATCTACTCATCTAATAAAACCCAGATTGCACTATATTTACAATGCCTTACAAAGGTATTCCTCCTCCTTGAACTGTTTCCCAGTTCTTCGCCTTAAACTTTAAAGAGTTGCTCTATCTTTTGAAATCGACCCAACCAGAGCAGTGCATGTTAAGGGGAAGAAAAAGGATACATAGTTTTACGTTAAACAAATAAAAATCTGAAAAGTGTGGTGTGCAATTATATTTAGATCCATAATGGCAAATAAAATCTTTTTCAGAAGTCATATAAATATTCAACTTGGATGCGTGTGTGTTAATCTCAGTAAAGGTGCGGCTGTTATGTGAGTGCCTCAGAGGTTTGTTAGAGAAAGTTAAAGGACAAACAGCATCATGAAGACCAAGGAACACAGGAAGGTCAAGGAGGAAGTTGCAGAGAGGTTTAAGCAGAGTAATAAATATCCCAGACTATGAACATCATCTGACAAAAGGAAAAGAATATGACTCAGTTGCAAAGTTACCAAAACCTAGCAGTCCACCTAAACTGACAGATAGGGTAAGGAGAGCATTAATCAGAGAATCAGCCGAATTGCCCATAGTTTCTGTGGTGGAGCTGCAGGTAATAGATTCTGTTCACAGAGCAACTGGTAAAGCTGCTTTTACGGAGGAGTGTGACTGGAAGAAAGCCATTGTTGAAGGAAAGCCATAGGAAGTCCCACTTCCACTGTTGTACATGCTATTTTGGGGGCACAGAAACAACTTAGAAGAGGTGTTCTGGTCCAATGAGAACAAAATATAACAATTTTACCAACAAATGTCTTATTTATTAGTCTGATGTATTTTATTCTATTCTGAAATGTTACGTATACTTTAGCTGAAAGCGGAAAATCATCAGGATTAATGGTTTGACGACATAATTCTAAATGTAATTAATCTCTATAATGAGTTTCACTTAGTAGAGTTACTGAAATAACAAACTTTTTCATAATAGTCTAATTTATTGAATGTGACTATATATGTGGTGATTTCCACCAACTAACTGTGTGGACATATTATTGAACACATCATTGGCACAATAAAACATGGTAGTGGCACCATCACGCTCTAACTCAGGGTGAAACTAAGAGGAAAACCTTATAAAAACGGCAAAAGTCTTTAGATTAAATTAGAGGTTCAATTGCTTTATGAATATTATCCCAAAGCAATTGAATATATAAGATATTCTTAACGGACGTGTTTCTGTCAGATACAGGGAGCTTATGCTGGATTGAAGGAAACAGGTGCAGAACAAAAGCATTTTGACACTTTGACAAGACAGGATCTCAAAGCATATGACAAGATGACAAAACGTCTCAGGAGAGCTCTGACAGTCCTGATGTGACCCAGCTCCAGTTTGAGCCCAACAGGTCCTTGCTTGAGAAAATCAGAGAATGGGCATTCACTGATTCTCTTGATCCAAGTTAGCTGCACTTAAAGGTGTCTGCCAAGAGGAATGAGAAAAACAGGCATGCCATATCTGAAGACTTTCCATTGGCGCGGCAGCAAACAGTCCATAAGCTGCTGGTTTAGATTTCAAAAGTTAGGTTTAATAAAGTGTTTGGCTGCTTGCTCCCACCATTAAAAAGTTTACCTCCAGCTTATTAGGAGGTCCCCGTCAGCTCACATGTGTTCATATGTCCTTTTTATCAGTTCTAAAACAATGTTACCTTAATGAAGTTAAATTGCAATAACTTTTAGAGAAATGTGGTCACAGTGCTGCTTCTCTCACACCTAATCACCTCAAAGGGTATAAAGAGGGAGGTAGAAAAGATTGGGACCATTGATGATGGTGTATTATAGCTGAAGGAAGAGAGGATCACAGAGGAGTCAAAGGATGACCTCTATCTCCTGCAATACAAACAGGCTTGAGGGCACAAGATGTGTTAAGACACGGCCTAACCTGACCTGCCTGCCGCCCCCTCTACACACACACACACACACACACACACACACACACACACACACACACACACACACACACAATGTTTCCGTATCCTCAAGGGGTGTGACATCAATCACTGAGTTCCTGTAGTTATAACCTGAGCCTAATCCCATAACTCCACATTCTTACAATAAAATGTTATTTTTATTACTTATATTGTCTTCAAACTCAACATTCATGAGAAACTTTACAATGCAAAAACTCATCAACTGAGACAGTTAAATTATTGCCGAGTGGGAGACTTTAAGAATTACAACTGGGGTCAAGTTACAAAGCCGTTTGACTATTTTGCTGGGTATGAGACTACGAACTGTTCTCCAGCAGCAACTGGTTACAATACTGTAAGGAGTAAAGGCGCTTTGAAACAACTCATACCCTCCTAACCTTTTCCCATTTTGTCTTGCGAATGTATCATATTGGGATTTTGTGTGATCAACCAACTCAGAGTTGTCCATAGTTGTGAAATGGAAGAAAATCATAAAAGCAAATTTCTAATTTTTCTCAAATCAGAAAAGTGCAAATAATGCAACTCCATACCTGTCCAATTGACCAAGACACGGCACGGCACACAGGTCAAGCTGTGAAGAAATTTAAAGTAGCTTTAGGTTATAAATCAATATCCCAAGCTTTGAATGTCTCACGTAGCACTATTCAATCTATCATCAAACAAATTAATGGAGTATGGCACAACTGTAAAATCTACCAACACCGGCCATCCACGTAAACTAACAAGCTGATCAAGGAGATCATCAATTAGAGAACCAGCCAAGAGAATCATGCCCACTCTGGAGGACCAGAAGAGATCCACAGTTCAGTGTGCAGAATCGGTGGACAGCAAACCCTTTGGCTGTGCACTCTTTGTGAAAGAAAGCCAAAAGACGTCTAATGGCTTGTGGCAAACATGTTTCTATGGTCAGATCAATACTGTGCAACACCGTGATCACAATACCCACCCACCCCAATTTTTGGCTTAATTAGCAGTTTTGCTTTTGCAAATCATTATGTAAACAAATCCTGAATAAATTGGCTTGAAAGCTTGTAAACATTCATGGTCCTTGTGAGTGACTTTGGTGAAGTTGTTTTCCAAGGTTTTGCCAAGCTGGAGTATAGGATGTCAAAGCAATGCAAGAGGTCACTGTTGCTGAAAATAAATGTATGAATAAATATATGTTAAATGGTGTCATTTTAAACCAGGGGATGAGGCATGTCCAGTTCTT
This sequence comes from Fundulus diaphanus, assembly GCA_037039145.1. Lineage (NCBI taxonomy): Eukaryota > Metazoa > Chordata > Actinopteri > Cyprinodontiformes > Fundulidae > Fundulus > Fundulus diaphanus. The sequence goes on along the minus strand of CM073123.1, from coordinate 40,012,981 downwards.
CCAACTGGACCTCTGAAACCTCACTTAGAATCATTTAAAGGAAAATAGATGAGGCCTAGTTTCTGTGAGGCTGTTTTACATGTTTTCAATGTTTTGTTTTTTTACTCGTTGACTTGTTGTTGCTAGTCTGAGGATATGAAAATGTCATGAACCCGCCAAGAACAAAGATCTGTTATTCCCTCAAGTGAAACAGTTGGGCAGCATTGGCATTGTCAGTGAAGACAGGTGCAACTTGACAAACTTGATTTACATTTCTAAGCCGAGGAGTCTGGAGACCTTCAACCATGCTGCTCCGTTTTTAGTGCACAACACACAGTCACAGCAATGTTTGAAATATGAAGAAAGCTAATAAAATAATTAGAGGCAGCCTCTGATGGGAACCTGAAAATTGTGAAAGTCCAAGTAATTTTATTGGTTAGGTCCTGTTATACCATCTGCTATTGTAAGATAAAGTCAGCTGTCATGACTAATTCTAGACTCATTTGGACCTGTAGGCAGGTGAGCTCTGGTCTTCATTTGACAAACAAAAGAAAAATACAATGTGGGCGATCTTAGATATGTTTGCTGAAGAAAAAAGAAAATGTCTCTTTGTCATGGTTTTCAGATGACGAGCCCACATGCAGATACGAACGGGAGGCAATGCACAGTTTTAAGACTTTTATTAAAGGAAAACAGGCAGGTCTATGGACGGAACTACAGGTGACTCGGCTGGGTCAGAACGTCACGGCTGGAGAGTCTGTAAGAAAGAGCAAGTGAGTTCTTCTGAAATAAGAGCCAGGAAACTTGCTAGGAGTTGCGCTGCTTACCATTAGGCTGGGCGGACCTAACCGGGAAGAAGTAGCGTCAGGAGAACTCTATGTGACTACTCAGATGGAGATAGGTGGCTAGTGGCTGAGGGCGGCAGATGTAGCTGGCGAGGAATCCGAGGCGACCTCATCGGCAGCGGTTGACAGATGGATTAACCAGAGTAAGCACAGAACCAACAGAACCCGGGAAAGGGGATCTCAGGCCTCGCTGGGTAACTTCCAGGAAGTATGAGGGGAGCGCCAGAGCTAAATCTGAGCAGACAGGTCTGCTGGTCTGTTTCTTCGGACGGGACGTCAAGACAGGTGAGTGCATCCAAGCACCAAAATCTGGAGCAACAGAGAGGTACAAAAAATTACTCAAAAAAGAAGAGTAACAAAAAAACTCACAAGCTGGTTTCCGAGAGTTGGGACAGAGGCCACGTCGTACCACGACTGGTTAAGGCTCCGGCGTCTTCCATCTGCCAGTGTTCTGCTTAAGAAGCCAGAGGAAGCCGCCTGCAACGAGCTGCAGGTGTGGACCACGCCTCCTCAGCCAACTAGACACACCTGAGGAGTAGAGTTAGAGCAGCCAACACAGAGAACCCTGACACTACCCCCCCCTCAACGGCCGCCTCCTGGCGGCCCAGACGAAGAAGTGCTGGGCTGAGTAGACCAGAAATCCCGAATCAAATCCTGATTGGCGATGGTAGCTGCAGACACCCATGAGCGATCCCCAGAGCTGCGACCCTCCCAATCGACGAGGTATTGGTGACCCCTACCTCGTCGACGGGCATCCACAACCCTGATGACGCGAGGATTCTGACTGTCCTGGGAGGGTGGAGGGGGTCCGGAAGGAGGGTATGAATCATTGTCCAAAACGGGCTTAATCTGGGATACATGAAAAGTGGGATGAACACGAGAGTGAGGGGGAAGACGTAAGCGGACGGTGGTCGGGTTGATAACTGTCTCTATTTCATAGGGACCAGTAAACCGGGGAGCAAGCTTCTTGGCGGATGGGTTAGTCAATACATCTCTGGATGATAACCAAACCCTCTGACCGGGGCGATAATGGGGAGCTGGTCTGCGGTGCTGGTCAGCAAACCTCTTACTCCGCTCTGCGGTGCGAGTGAGTGCTGTAACCGTCTCTTTCCATATCTTCTGGCAGCGAGCAATATAGTCGTTGACGGAGGTGAAGGGAATCCTGAGTTCGTCTGTGGGTAGGAGTGGAGGTTGATATCCTAAGGCAACTTCAAAAGGTGAACGTCCCGTGGCTGAGGTGATGTGAGAGTTCAGGGCATACTCTACCCAAGGCAAAAACTTGTTCCAGTCGGTAGGTGAAGATGACGTGAGGCAACGGAGAGTGGTCTCTAATTGTTGATTCATTCGTTCTGTCTGGCCGTTGGTTTGAGGATGGTATCCGGAGGTGAGCGTGTAACGGGCACCCAGAGCGGAGCAAAAGTGCCGCCAGACCTGAGAAATAAACTGGGGACCCCGGTCAGAGAGAATGTCAACAGGGATACCATGGAGCTTGAAAACATGTTTAATGAGGAGTTGGGCAGTCTGGAGGGCGTTAGGTAGCTTACGGATGGGAATGAGATGACAAGACTTCGAAAAACGGTCAACAACAGTCAAAATCGTTGACATGCCTTGGGAAACAGGGAGTCCAGTAACAAAATCAATGGCAATGTGGGACCATGGACGTTTGGGGATAGGAAGAGGATTCAACAACCCAGAAGGTGGCTGGTTAGAAGACTTATTCTGGGCGCAGACAGGACAAGCTAAAACATAGTCTCTGACGTCCTTGGTCCACGATGGCCACCAGAATCGCCGGGACACCTGAGACTGGGTTCTATAAATGCCCGGATGGGCGGAAAACTTAGCATCGTGACACCAGCGTAAAACCTCCGGACGAACAGATTGGGGAACATACTTTAGTCCCGGTGGGCCCGTACCAGGATCCGGATCTAATAGTTGGGCCTGGTTAATCCTGTCCTCCAGATCCCAATGCAGACCTCCAACAGTGCATGTGGGGGGAAGAATAAGTTCCGGCTCCTTCTCTTGTTCAAATGGGGCAAACTGACGAGACAGAGCATCTGGTTTAATGTTTCTGGAGCCTGGTCTGTAGGTTATGGTGAGGTTGAAACGAGAAAAAAATAATGACCAACGGGCTTGCCTTGAGTTGAGTCTACGGGCTGTCTGCAGATAGGAGAGGTTCTTGTGATCTGTCCATATTATGATGGGCTGCTCGGATCCCTCTAGCCAGTGCCGCCACTCCTCCAAGGCTAACTTAATGGCTAACAGTTCACGATCGCCTACATCATAGTTCTGCTCGGCAGGGGACAAGCGACGGGAGAAGAATGCACAAGGGTGTAACTTCTTATCTATCTCAGACTGTTGGGATAGGACCGCTCCCACACCTGTGTTTGAAGCGTCTATTTCAAGGGTGAATTGTTTCGCAGGATCAGGGTGAACGAGTATGGGAGCCTGGGAAAAACGGGACTTAAGTCGATTAAATGCCTCATCGGCTTCAGGACTCCAGCTAAAAGGGACCTTGGTGGAGGTAAGAGCATGTAACGGGGAAGCTATCTGGCTGTAGTTCCTGATAAAACGCCTATAGAAATTAGCGAACCCAAGGAAACGTTGAAGCTGTTTACGTGACTCAGGAACTGGCCACTCCGTTACTGCTCTTATCTTTTCTGGGTCTGACCTCACTTGACCGCCTTCCAAAACTAGACCGAGGAACGAAACTGAAGTCTGGTGGAACTCACACTTCTCGGCTTTTACAAACAGGCGATTTTCTAGTAATCGCTGGAGAACAAGTCGCACATATTGCTTGTGTTGTTCTAGGTCACGAGAGTAAATCAGGATGTCATCTAAATAGACAAAAACAAAAACATTCAAAAAATCCCGCAGGACGTCGTTAACCAATGCCTGAAAAACTGCCGGGGCATTACACAAGCCGAAGGGCATGACTAGGTACTCAAAGTGACCTAACGGAGTCTTAAAAGCCGTCTTCCACTCATCCCCCTGTCTCACCCGAACCAAATGATAAGCGTTGCGCAGATCAAGCTTAGTAAAAATCTTGGCATTCTGGACTGGCTCGAGGGCTGATGATAATAGAGGAAGCGGGTACTTATTCTTGACGGTTATCTGGTTAAGCCCTCGATAATCTATACAGGGTCGAAGGGTCCCGTCCTTCTTGCCCACAAAAAAGAAACCAGCCCCTAATGGGGAGGAAGAAGGACGAATTAACCCCGTAGCCAAAGACTCACTGATGTATTTCTCAAGCGATTGACGTTCTGACCTGGAGATGTTATAGAGCCGACTCACCGGTAGAGGGGCCCCAGGTAACAAGTCAATCGCACAGTCGTATGGGCGATGTGGGGGCAAAGAACAAGCCTGAGTTTTACTAAATACCTGCCGTAAGTCGTGGTAATCCTCTGGAACGCGAGAGAGGTCAATCATGTCTCCGGAATCTGTCAAGGAAGTAGAGGAGACGGCTACGGGCCGAGCGGACTGCAAGCAGCGGGAATGACAAGTAGGTGACCATGACTCCAGTCGGGACTCAGCCCAATTAAACTGCGGATTGTGGACCCTTAACCACGCTATTCCAAAAACCACAGGTGAACGCTTTACCGGGAAGACAAAGAAGGAAAGCTGTTCCCGATGGTTACCGGAAACTATCACTACCAATGGTCGGGTGCGATGGGTAATAAGAGTCAATCTCTGCCCATCTAATGACGAGACCTGGAGTGGCTCGGGTAAAAGATCGACAGGTACTCGAAGCTGGTCCACAACCGCCTGATCTATGAGATTAAAATCAGAGCCTGAATCTACTAGAGCTGAAACATCAAAACTTTCCTGGTCGAATATTAAAGTAACTGGTAAACAACAACGAGAACCAAATGACGCCTTAACAGCCTCCCGGGGATTAGATCCCAACCTGTCCACCGATCCCCCCGTTAAGAGCGGCGGACTCTGTCTTTTGGCCGAACAGGACAATCTCTGAGGTAATGACCCTCACCTCCACAATAAAGACATAAGTTCCCCGAGACACGCTGCTGACGTTCCTTATTGGAAAGACCAACCTGCCCCAACTGCATGGGTTCAGGAGGAGGTGTAAAAGAACGGGGTTCCTTCTTGGTAAATGTAGAAGAGGTGGAGGTGGATGATTGCAAGGCAAGGTTGGATCTAAAACGGGTTCGGCTGCGTAATCGGGAATCCAAACGGATAGCAAGAGCTACAAACTCCTCAAAATACTCAGGTTCCTCAACCCGAGCTAACTCATCCTTTAACGACTCGTCTAGAGCCTGAAAGAAAGCTGCCTTTAACGGTCTCGGCTGCCAACCCGCAGCAGCAGCAAACGTACGAAACTCCACGGAAAAATCAGATACGCGTCGACCGCGCTGTTTCAAAGTGAGGAGATGACGAGACTGTTGTGCCGAATCCAACTCAGGTGAAAAAATTGTCTTAAATTCAGCAATGAAGTCCTGAAAAGTAATCCCAAACGACTGACAATCAGGGAATCGAGCCTCGGCCCACCTAAGAGCCCTACCCGTTAGTAGACGTAAGACATAAGATATCCTTACCTCATCAGAGGCGAAAGTCTGGGGAGAACGGTTAAACACCAGTTTGCACTGGAAAAGAAAACCACCGCAACTTCCACCGTCACCGGAGAATTTCTCCGGACAAGGTGACGCGCCCTCAAGTGGTGGAGTCCAAACCTGATTCTCCATGCTCGGAGCGTCGGAAGGCGGGGTAACGTGATCCTGAGTGACAGGTGACGTCTTCGCGGAAGTGACTGTGTCCACAAGTAGGCTAACCTGAGCGGCTAATCTCAGAAGCTGTTCCTGAGTAGAATTGACAGCAAAACCTAGCGACTGCATTTGTTCCTGCTGTGCGGCTATCTGCCGCCCGAACGTATCCGCTGGACTCTGGTGGCCGGAGCCTTCTTCTGTCATGGTTTTCAGATGACGAGCCCACATGCAGATACGAACGGGAGGCAATGCACAGTTTTAAGACTTTTATTAAAGGAAAACAGGCAGGTTTATGGACGGAACTACAGGTGACTCGGCTGGGTCAGAACGTCACGGCTGGAGAGTCTGTAAGAAAGAGCAAGTGAGTTCTTCTGAAATAAGAGCCAGGAAACTTGCTAGGAGTTGCGCTGCTTACCATTAGGCTGGGCGGACCTAACCGGGAAGAAGTAGCGTCAGGAGAACTCTATGTGACTACTCAGATGGAGATAGGTGGCTAGTGGCTGAGGGCGGCAGATGTAGCTGGCGAGGAATCCGAGGCGACCTCATCGGCAGCAGTTGACAGATGGATTAACCAGAGTAAGCACAGAACCAACAGAACCCGGGAAAGGGGATCTCAGGCCTCGCTGGGTAACTTCCAGGAAGTATGAGGGGAGCGCCAGAGCAAAATCTGAGCAGACAGGTCTGCTGGTCTGTTTCTTCGGACGGGACGTCAAGACAGGTGAGTGCATCCAAGCACCAAAATCTGGAGCAACAGAGAGGTACAAAAAATTACTCAAAAAAGAAGAGTAACAAAAAAACTCACAAGCTGGTTTCCGAGAGTTGGGACAGAGGCCACGTCGTACCACGACTGGTTAAGGCTCCGGCGTCTTCCATCTGCCAGTGCTCTGCTTAAGAAGCCAGAGGAAGCCGCCTGCAACGAGCTGCAGGTGTGGGCCACGCCTCCTCAGCCAACTAGACACACCTGAGGAGTAGAGTTAGAGCAGCCAACACAGAGAACCCTGACACTCTTGAGAACAAATATACTGTAAATATTTGTGATCATAAAATTAAATCCTAAAGCTGCTTTCATACTGTGTTCTATCTTGCTATACATGTTCACTGGCCATTTTATTAGGTATGCCTCTCTTGTACCAAGTTGGACCTGTTTTGCCCTTGGTGCTGGCATTGGTTAAACAAGATGTGAAATAGATTCTTCAGATTTTGGTTCATATTGACATGAGAGCATCACACGCACTGAAGATCTATTGGACGAAACCCTGTGATGGGACTTTCCCATTTTAGCACCACACCAAAGGTGCTGTATTGAATTGATGTCTTGTGACTGTGGAGGCCAGTGGAGTACTCATGTCATGTTCAAGAAACCAGTTTGAGATTTTTTTGGGGGATATTGTGCATTATTCTGCTGGAAGTAGCCGTAAGAGGACGGGTACACAATGGTTATAAATGGATGGACGTGGTCAACAATAATACTCAGGCTGGCTGTGAGTAATGCATCCTCATACCCATGCCCCCAGTACAAACTGTTGATACAAGACAGGATGGGTCTATGCTTTATTGTAGTTTGTGCCAAATTCTGACCCTGTTGCAGTTGTTTTTCCAATCTGCTGTTGTCCAGTTTTGGTCTTACCTAGCTGGAGTGGCATCTATTGTAGTCTTCTGCTGCTGTGGTCAAGCCCTCTTTTTTCCCACATTCTTCTGCTTGATTTGAACATCAGGAAATCTTCTTTCCCATATCTAGATGCCAAAACGCATTGAGTTGCAAGCATGTGGTTGGCTCATTTATTATTTATGTTAACATCAAGTCTAATCAACTGGTGAGTGGATATATCTTGGCATACAGAGTAGCGGAGGTCTAAACATGAGAAAATGTGTATTGGTCTGTATGTGTTTGTGTTGTTGGTTCTAACTCGATTTTGTGTTAGGATAGTTTTGAATGTTCTAGTACTGTCACTTAGGTTAATAAATACAATAAATTTGTTTGTGCTGAGTTTCTTAGTTCTTTTGTGTTCAGTTCTATGTGCACTGGTTTAGATTCTTATTTTAGTGTTAGTCCCTACGTTTCTCTTTCCTTTGATCCTTTTGTGTACTTGTTCAGCTCCCTCTGTGTTCATTTTGCCTTCATTGGTCACACCTGGCTCCAATGCTACTTATCGACCCTTCAAGCATTTAAACACCTGTCAGTTCCCTAATCTCCTCGCAGGATTCTACTGTTCTGCATTGCCTGGTTCCCTGTCTCTTTCCCTGTTGTGAAAATGCTCCGTTGTTTCTCTTTCAGATTCCCTGCGGTCTCTTCTGTACAGTTTCCTTGTTTTCTTATTTCGTTTTTTTAAGTCCTTTATGTATTAAAACCTCATCTGCTTCTACTTTGCATGCCTGCCTGCACCGCTTATTTGAGTGTAAACTGATTCAACCAGTTCTGTTCCATTAAGTTCTGTCACATCTTTCCAATATGTGTCTAGAAGAGAACATACAGTATGTACGGCGATCAAATTCGTAGAGTTTAACTGCCTCCCAGTGGGGTATGATGAGATGCTTAAGTTGAAGTTGTGTAAATGCTGCAGCAGGGACACACATGTGTGTTATACTGTGAGAGCTGCACCACTCATGTTGCAGACTGTTTCTACATATTCAAAAAAGAAAATAAATGTGCGGCTGTCTGGCTTATCTGGTGATCAAACTATGTATGCTATATCGTTAACAGGAAAGCATGTTGATGCTGTAGTGATATTTGCCTGAGGCAGATTAGCCTCCTGCAACATTGAAACTAAAGGCATCCGTGCAACAGAGTGAGCGGGGTATAAGACTCACTGTGAATATTTCTTTTCTGGACCAAAAGAGATCTGCCAATGTGAAGTCAATCTGTCAGTTGACTGTGATTCTGCTGCTGCTCAGCTCAGCCTGTTGATTTAGGAGCGGCTTGTGTTATCTTTCTTTATAGCCGGGCAGTAAACGTGAAGGTGTGGGGGAAGTGTGCCCGTGTCCGAGAGAAGAGGTCACTTAAACCACCTGGACCAGTGGACAGCTGCTACTGAGACACATGCTGCTTAGTCTCTTTTATTGTCAACACACGCATATTTGAACACTGCTCGGTCCTTTTCATTTGTACATAGCCACAAGTTTACACAATAATGAGGGACAAAGACAGAATGAAATTCAAACAGCATGTCACTTCCATGTGCCAATGACACCAGTTTAATCAAAGCCTTTGAGTCATGATTTCTGTTGTATGTGTGTGTGTGTGTGTGTGTGTGTGTGTGTGTGTGTGTGTGTGTGTGTGTGTGTGTGTGTGTGTGTGTGTGTGTGTGTGTGTGTGTGTGTGTGTGTGTGTGTGCTTTGCTTGATAATTACATCATTAAAAACCAATGATGTTTGTGCTTAGACTGCCATTGTCAACGTAGTAAATGCCTGCACAGCTGTAATGAGGCATGCACAGCCTCAGATACCAAGACACAAATACTGAGCCACACCAAAACACAAAACAGCAGCATTAACAAAACAAAAACCCCTTCACCTTGTTTTAAATCCCTTTCTTCTGAGTTTCCAGTTTCGTCTTGATGAGATCTGCCCATGATGCGTACGGAAAGGGAGGCTCTTTGGCGTGGATGTGTTTCGTTACCTTTGTTGCGAAAGGACTGGCAAGCTGTTGTCTCCAGACACACACCCCACCGCTGAATCCTGGGGAGATGCTGAGGAGATGAATAGACTCTCAGGAATGACTGCCGTGTTGGAAACTCTCCATTCTCTTGCCTGTGGAGGAAGGCGTGTCTGGTTTCACATGTCAGGTGAATATGTCTCTATTAGTGGTTGGTTTCATGGGTGGAAATACTAATTCCTTATATTTTGACAGAAAATAAATAAGACAAGGAGAAAAAGACTGCACAATGGCTGATGTTCAATGTGTAGATGACAGTTTGTATGCAGAGGCAGATTTTGTCAAAATGGGTCCCAGGGCCAAACACACACGGGAAATCTCCACTTCACTTCTTTGTCAATCTTAATCTATTAGTCTTGTAAATTGCCGTTGGCTGTTTCCTGAAGTATGTCTGATCTTTTAAGTGATTTACAATTACAGACTTTTTATAATATATAGTATATATTATATATATATATATATATATATATATATATATATATATATATATATATATATATTATCGTATATATTATATACTCTGGTTTAACTGTTCAGGGCAGAGAAATGTATTACATTGTGGATAGTTTCTGAGTTTTAACATGCTTTGCATCCTTCAACTTGTTATAACCCTGTATATGGTGACTTGAAAAGTGTTCATACCTCTCAAACTGTCCCATGTTTTGACATGTTACAAACACAAACTTAAACTCTATTGTATTGGGATCTGATTTGACGTCACAGCACAACTAACAAAAGAAAATGATAAAAGGTTTTCCATTTAACAAATTAAAATGTAAAAGGTGTGGTGTACATTTGTATTCAGCCCACCTTTTGCTGAAGTAGCAGTCTTTTTGTCATATCTCTACTGGCTTTCCACATGTTAAGACATTTTTTTGCCCTTTTTGCACAATAGTGCAAGCTCAGTTAGATTTGATAGAGAGTATCTGTGAACAGCACCTCTCAATTGTATTTAGGTCTGGACTATGAGTGGGACAATCTAACACATGAATATGCTTCGATCAAAACATTTCAATTTCACAATGGTGGTATATTTAGGGTTTTTGTCTTGCTGGAAGATGAACCCCTGCCCCAGTCTCAAGCCTCTTGAAGACTTTCCAAACTCTCCTATTTATTCAGTCATCTCACTTACCCTCACAGCCAGGTCCTCCATTATACTACTGCGGTTCTGGTTTGCTCCTTGTATTTCCCTGGTCCTCGTCCTCACTCACCCAGTCTGTAAGTTTGCCATTATGTTCTTTATTGAAATGATCATTACTCCACCATCCGGCTTCCAGGCTGTTGTCTACATTTTGTTCAGTCAAGTAACACAACAAACATGACATCAAGTGTACAAAGTCCCAATGTTTGTGGGTTGTTTGCAGGACTTGAATGCAGACATTGAGCTTGGAGGCAACATTGTGAGTGAGATAATTTCCTAAGTTAAAGACATTAACTTATAATGGGAGTGGTCCACAAGGAAGGCAGGACACAGAGCATACGCTGAGAATACAGAGATGGCACAGAGCATGGACCAGGTGAATAGAGTGGAGAAGCAGTCCAAATGTAGCAGAACAAAAGAAAGCAGCAAATGCGAGTGGAGAACCAAGCAGCTATATGCAGGGGAGAGTGAAGAGAGAAGGCATGGAGAGCAGGTGTGAGTAAACAGGTGAGTATGAGCAACAACTGTGACCGATGAAGGCAGAGGGAACTGAGGAAGAGGGAGAATAATGACTGGGGCAGAGAGGAAGGAAACATAGGGAAGAAATCTAACGGAATGTAATCCAAAATGAACAAGAAAGAATCAAGTACCTAATCGATTAATGAACAAAACATAAAATCCACTAACCAGTCCATGAAAGACCTAAAAGTTAAACAAACACTTAAAGATAATTAAATGAGGAAAGCAACATCTAGAAAACTAAAGAACTAGATAAAATACAAGCAGAAAATCAAATCACAAACACATGGAGATCGTGACACAACGAACAGAATACAAGAATAAACTAAGAAACTAAACACAAAGGAACCTTTCTAACTATAATGAACACTAAAGTGATCAAAAAACAAACCAAACCCAAAACCCAGACAACCAAGGACCATAACAGTGTTACTTTTCTGCCACACATATTGTTTTGGCATGTTGGCCATCTGTTTGGCCTTGGGACTAGGCAACAGGCAAGTGAGCCTTGCAATGTTTCAGGTAAGGCTGCAGGGCTATTTTGTGACCTCCTGGATGAGCTGTTGATTGGCCCTTGCAGTCATTTTGTTAGGTCAGCAACCCTCTCTGTGGTTAAATTGAGTCCCATAGCCTCAGAAATGTCTTTGCCTCCATTTCCAGCCTACTAGATGTCACTGACTTTGTTTCATACTGTAGTTGTCCTTGCATTTCTATGAATTGGAAGGATTGATTGAAGTGACATTTCTGGCAGTAATCATCCAAAAATCATGTAGAATGAGTTAATTTGTGATTTAACAAGGGACACAATTACTTTTTCCTTTGACTAATTCAATCGTATTTTTAACTGCTATCTCTGTTTACCCAGGTTATTCCTTTTTGATAAAAAAATATATATATTTTTTGATAATCTGCATGAAAACTGAAGAGATGTGTGTTGGAGAAAAATTTATTTTGCAGCACTGCTGCTAGGACAGCATCTCATAGTTTTGTGCAAATACCATGCAAACCTTTTTAAAATACTAACTGGTAAAAGTTTTATACATCCAAAAAAATGGTAATAAATAATGATGAAAAAAAGCAGCTTTATAAAATCAGAATCATCAGTTATTTCCTATTCTGAGCATCTAAGTATCTACTGCACTACCAAGGGCAAATTTTATTATTAGTGATTCTAAAGAAGCACTTGTTGCAGGTACCCTCCAGTCTGAAAATGTGTTATGCCACTATCATTAAACGGTGCCACAGATTATTATATGTGAAACAATTTAAGACAGCTATCACTTTTCTTTTAGGGGCATGTTCAGTAATTTAAGCTTTGGTCCAGACGGCCATGCTAACAGAAATAAAAATAATAAAAAATCTTTCAATGCAGCAAATTAACATAAAACAAAACAATATTTTTTTCCAATGTAATTTAGAATTACAGTGACATTTCATAGGTCCTGAGACCTTTCCACCTTGTTCTCATACCTTATGAGATTCTTGCTGCTTGTTCATAAGTTAATACACCAGATTTAAATGTGCAGCATTTGCAGTTACAGAATGTCAGTAATTGATGGCAAAGGTCATCTGTGAGTATGTCAAAGCCACCAGGGACCTTTACAGAGCTTCTGTGATGCCTTGAGAATAAGAATGAGTTGTTTAATGTCATTCTTAGTCACTAGCAGGTTACTGATCTCAGCTCAACACTGTAGCAGACATTTTTGCTGTCAAATGAAGCTTGTCTTGATGATAACTTGAACAAGTTAGGAATGCAGAGGACGTGCAAAATGGCTTCTGTTACATTTCATGACTATACTGGGTTTTATGGTGACTAACCACATGTTTATATTTTTAGAAAAATCTACGCAGAGAATCAGTTTTTTGGATATGACCAAGGATTGTTTCCAAGCAACATGCTTTGCTTAACAGTTGCACCTTTTCTATCAGCATTTAGACAAACTGCATTTCCAAAAGGAGACAATAAACAAATTCTGAAACCATTCTTGGTTTATTTCACCCTTATTTCAAAGTAGTTGAGAACAGCTCATTGCACTGGATATCATTAGCTTGCTGTTGCACAGTTAATTCAATAAAGTCATTTTGGCCAACCCTTTTTGGTAAAAAGGTATAAAGGCTTGAAGTAAATGTTGTATTTCAGCTTTTTTAAGTACAAATTAAATGAACGACTCGTTACCAGGCTTCTGCAGAGCTGAATGATTTGCTGATGTGAGAACTCAACTATTTATCTCAGATATGTGGGAGCAGGGATGTTTCTAAAAGTTGCAGAATCGTAGCTCTTGAGGACTGGACTTTGGCACCCACCGTAATAAAGATCTGGCAGTATTCAGCTCTGAGTGCGGCTACTGAAACTGAATTTAAAAAATATGGTTTAACATTGTTAATTAATCACTTAATGTTTACTTTTCTTTGCATAGGGCCAGGTTGATTTGGACAACTTCTTTTCTCAGAATATAACTAAGGAAATAACTAAGGCAATTCCTTTGCACATTCATTATTGTGAAGCATAGTTTTAGTGTCAAAGACACTTTAGTGGCTAATTGCTTAAGCTCAAAATTATCCTTTTCTAAAATTAGAGAACAGATCTGCCAAATCATACCACAATTCAACACATACTGTTGACAAAGACGCTCATTGGTGCAACAAGTAGTTTGTTACACTTAAATTAATCAAGGTGTTTGGTTATGATGTGCACCAGTAATCCTGATTGCTTTCTATGACTATATATCTGTTGTTACTATGGTTTTAAAACATGCTTATTTTCTTCCACGACACTGACAAATAAACAGTGAGGTCTAATTGTATGCTCTGAATCATCATTGCTAAACGCCATGATAGAGGAAGCAATCCAACCAGACTTGATAATCGTGCATAGACTGCCTTGTGGTGCAATGCAGTCTCAGCCGTTCTAATTCCTTAACACAATTATCGCCTTCTGTTTGTGTGTTTAAGCACAGCTACTCTGACTGTGGTTTTCCATGGATGTGAACCAAAACAACACAACTGACATTAGCCCTTTAAGTGCAATGTAAACACGAGTGTGGCTAATTGCCTTGGCCGGGATTGAGGAATAGCATTGTTGTGACAACAGATTAAACATGCTATGTCTGAAGGCATTGCTGAATCTATAGAGAGATTAGGAGGGACATTGAATGTATCCCAAATATATCCCCTGTCTCGCCAAACTGGGGAATACACAGAGGAACTGACAGGAAGCAGGTAGGAAACAACAGGGAATAAAAAGGGTAAAATTCTCTCCTGTCTGCTTTTTGTTAATAAAGAGCAGTAAAGATTAAGCCTCTTCATTATGCGTCTCGCCTTCCTTCATTGTTTTTCCAGCATGCTAAATCAGAGCACAGCCACATGGAGTTAATAAGTACTGCAATAAAACACTGCCGTCTGACACACTCACATTCACACATAAGCAGACACAGGCGTCTGGCAACACCGTCCGCGCTAGAGTTATGTCATATGTTTATCACTGCACACAGTTCTGGAATTTGTAGGAGGGTTTGTTCTTTTTGACGTTTTTCTAACTTTTTAACTGGTGAAGAACTTCAATATGGAAAGGGCTACAAAAACCAGAAGAGCTATGATCCAAGATTGATCAGGGCAGGGCAAGCTTCAGCACAAAGGTGAGTGAATGGTTTACCTGTGGAGACAAAAAGGGCCTTAAATAGATACGGTGTGAAATTAGCTGCAGGAATATGTTTGTTAATGAATATAAAAATATGACCCAAACTAAATATAAAGGTAGCTACGCAGCACCTGGACAGACTACATTCAACTTTTCTGTTTTCCTAGAGACTCCAAGTACACAACAAAATATACTTGAGGGCTAAAAAAGTGGAATTTCTATAATATGACCCCTTTAAAGAACTTAACTTGACTTAATTTCCATCATCAAGTACAGAAATGCTGAAGGTTTAGTCCAAATGCTAATCAAGAAGTATTTTTTTAATTTAAAAATGAAATTAAGAAGTACAGTCAGGTTGGATGTAGAGTGGAAGTTAACATAAATTTCTCTGTCTTGCCACAAACTCTGAATCGGATCTCATGTGTGGACTTTGACTGGGCCGTTCTGAAACATGAAGATGCTTGGGTCTAAACCATTCTACTGTAGCTCTGGCTGTATTTGGAGGGTCATTGCTCTGCTGGAGCGTGAACCTCTGCCTCAGTCTCAAGTCTTTTTTAGTCTCTAACAGGTTTTTTGCTCAGGACAGGTCTGTGTTTTGCTTTATCCATCTTCCACTTAGCTCTGAACAGTGTCCCTGCCCTTGCTGAAGAAAAGTGTCCCCACATAACAATGTTTTCTTTAGGGTTATGGGTCATGGGTTAGTTTTCTAGCACATCAAAAAGCTTCATTTTGGCCAGAGCCCCTTCTTCCACATGTTTCCTGTGTCCCTTACTGGACTCTCAAAGGTTTTTTTGCAACAATAGCTTAATTCTTGCCACTCTCTCAGGCTACGGTTCAAGTAATATAAATAAGTTTGCATGTTACTGTATGTAACCTTAACATTTATTGGATAGCTCTATTGTTACTACTTGGGTTGTCACACCGATCAAGCTCAGAGTGAAAGGGAATGCTTTTTTTGGCCGAGTATCATCTACAACAGAGCAGATCAGAGAACAAAGCAAAAGTCTAAAAGGTGTGACAGAAATCAGAGGGGAAAATAGTTTTGGAAAAAAAAGAAAACGAATAAGGTGGAAGAGGGAAGGAAAGAAAAATATAAGCAGAGGCAGAGAGTGGAGTCAAGAGAATAAGAGGGAGGTGTGTAGAAAGAGGAGTGTGGGAAAAATCAATATGCTCTCTGGAGCGACTGGAAGAGACAATCAGTCCTGTCAGACCCCCGTCTCCCCTTGATGTCAGTGTGTGTGTGTGCGTGTGGGTGTGTTTTTGTATATGCGTGCCCTTTGCGCATGCGTTTAATTCAGAAATGCCTGTTCATATTTGTAAGCAACCGAGCCATAAATTGACTTTTGGATTTATGCACATTAATAAGGCAATATGTGCCACTCGGCGTGGGCAGCTCGTGTGCCTTTGTTTTATCTCCTCCTGTATTTGCTGTCCTCAGCCTCAGATATGCTTTATTGGCACGACTGTTGAGGGCAGGAGAATGATGGTGCCAGTGACGATAATGGGATAAAACTTTATTACTTTCCCTCTATCAACTTTATGCGAGCGTCGATCGAACATAGGCTCGATGTGGAGTTGAAACAGGAAGGAGCTGGCGTATTGCGAGTGGACCCTGTAGCGGCTTTAAGTGGCAGCGCAAAAGCTGCATTTAGCTGGTAGTCACCAACAGTCAGTCTACCCCCAAATCACTCTGGCTTACTGCCGCCTGCAGGGTCACCTACACACACATGCCACGGGCTGTGGGCCAGCAACATTTGGTGAAATGGTTTTGCTTTGATAGCTATTATCAATAGAAAGAAGAAAGGGCTCCTTTTTCCCCTCCCTCCTCCTTGTGTATGTATGTGCCTCTGAATGGTTAGGGTTTCTGCAGGCCTCGAGGCCAGCAGCTTTCACAGGCCATCCACTCGATGTTTTGGGGTTTGTATAGCTGCCTCGGCCCGCCATTGTCCGTCTCCTGAATTCAGCTTCTCCATCTGCCCCCAGGGGCCTCTTAGACCGTCAGGGCTGCGGGTGTAGATGCATAGATGAAAGAGCAGACGGGAAAGAATGCAACGTCTCTGGGTGGAAGACGTTTACCAATCATAGCATCTCTCCTTTACAGTTCTCTGCGTCATCTGACCACTTCTTCCACTGGTCCTTCCCTTCACCCTCCTCCTCTCCGCATCTTTCTGCTGTGCAGGGGGTTAATTGAGGTCTGAACAGCAGGGGGGGTATTATCACACCTTTCTAAGGTGGACAAAGGCACAAACCTGCAATACTCAGCTTTATGTTCACCAATCTGGCAAATATTATGCCTCACAGTACATACTTGCCATGGTATGTACTCGACTATACCCTTGAAAGTGTGTTGTGGTATCTGGCATCACGATGACCCTAGTATTAATTTCTGCAAATTGTGAGGTTATCTTCATGGATCTGACTTTGTTGTCCAGTGCGTCTCACAGAGGCTTGACTGGATCAAGATCTGAGGAACTTGGAGGCTAAGTCAACACTTCAAATTTGTTGTACTCCTGAAGTCCATCTGTGTGTCCACCATTGTCCCTTTTCTTTATAGGGTTCCTCAGGGTTTTAGGTCCTCTTCTTTTTAGACCCTATTTACTCCCACTTGGCTTCATTCATAGGAGGCATGGTATTTTTTTTTTCTTCATTTGAATGCAGATGACGGCCAGATCTATGTGCCACCCAAGAGAAATACTGATAATCCTGAGTACCTGTTTGACTGTCTTCAAGACCCGAAGGCATGGATGTAAAAAATATTTTTAGCCTTTAAAGAGAGTGAGCCTGAAGTGATGGTATTTGATGGTACATCAGAAAGCTTGCCTTTAGATTCGGGTTATCCTGGCCAGTATGTGAAGCTAACAACTAAAAATGGTTTTAAAATGATAACTTTACATTTGAGGGACAAATTAAGGCAGTTGTCAAATACAGTTTTTTCACTTCACTGCAAAGCACTTTAAAACAGTAATCCATGCCTTGGTCACTACATGGCTGGATTATTGTAACACCTTGTATTTCCACTGCATGTCTACAGTCAGTACAAAATGCTGCTGCATGATCATTTAACAGACCCACAAATTTCACTGCACACATTTCACCGGTTTTAAGCTCACTGCGCTGGATGTCTGTTAATTTTAGGATCAATTTTGAAATTATGTTATTTGTGTTTATGTCTTTAAGTGGCCTTGCTCCTCCTTGCATCTCTGAGCTTATACAGACATATGTGTCCCCTCATGCTCTCAGATCAGATGACCTGCTGCTCCTGTCAGTGCTGAGAACCAGGCGGAAGCTCAGTGGAGTCGTCACCTTCTCTGTAGCTGGTTGCAAGCTTTAGAAAAGCCTGCCGCTGCACATAAGGCTGGCGTCCTGCTTGACGTGTTTTAAATCTCTTTAAAAAAACACACATTTTATCGCAGGCTTTCAATACCTAATAGGGCTTTGTTGTAATGTTAGGTTATGCAGATTTTATTTATTTATTTATTTTATGCTTATGTATAGTTGCTTTTAATCTGTAAAGCATTTTAATCTGTTTGTTTTTTCAAGTGTTTCATAGATAGATTAGATTGGATTGGAGCATTTTTGCTTTGTGGCAGGGAGCGTTACCCTGGTGAAAGTGAATACCATTTTCATGAAATCGAATATAAGGTTTGCAACAAGGTATGGGTAGGTGGAACCTTATCCAAGGTTCCCCAGCAAAACATCACCCAAAACATCACTCTGCCTGCCCCAGCTTACCTTCCTCCAATAGAGCATCCTTTGGAGCCATGTGTTCCCCAGGAAATGAGCACAACTACACACATCTATGTGATACAATAGAAAATGTGATTTAACAGTTCAGACCTTCTAATCCTAACATGCCAATTATTGGTGCTTTGGATGGAGGTCAGATTGTGCATGCAGCAATTTGAGCTGCAGTAGCTCAACAAATGGATAAGACCAACAGGCCAACAGGTTCCCTGAATGCAACCATGAGCCCTGGCCACCAGTGAGGCTGTCGACACGAGGGACGGGCAATTGTCAAATAATTTAAAGATTTTTTTTTTATGAGAACTGGTCATCCTGTGAAAATGACGACACACTCTTATGAGATTTGCATACCATAAAGACATAATGTCCAAACTACTGCATGAGCTTTAGTCTCAGCTACTATAAATGTGCATCAAGTAAGTGTTATAATGCACAGCTGTAAATAAAATCTATCCACCAGACCAAGCATATCACTGGCATGCAAATGTGCATACATGGCATTTAAAATAATATTATTGCATCAAATATTGCATTCAAGCATTCCTTTGTGGTTTGCAATATTGCACACTTATATATTGCACTGATAGTTTGATTTATTGTGCAGTTTAAGTTTCAGTTCAGTTGTTTCATTCGCTGTTGGAACTCTTTTTCCATGGTAGGTTTGATAGGATCATCCCACTGCTGAATGTAGTGATAGTGATGATAATAGTTAGGTTTTGGATTTGGCTGAGTGTTTTACTATTTTTGCAGGGTTCTGACTGTATTCAGTGATAGACCTCAAGTCAATAAAATCTGTGATAAAATGTAAATAAATTGTGTCATTTAATTTTGTGTTCATGACAGAAAACACCACAAACTATTGTGATTACATTTTAACTTCATCTCTCCCCTTGTCAATTCACCACTGTTCCTGCCTTGGACCACTTTTAGAAAATGACCACTGCAAACAGCAGTTGCAGTTTTAGAGATGTTCAAACCCGGTGGCTAACCATCCCAAGTTGATACTTACCAAACTAGTTCACATACTTTCCCATATTTCATGCTTTTAACATATCAAAGTTGAGGACATAATGTTCAATACAAGGTGACACAATAAGGAGATAATCAGTAGTACACTTATGAAATATATTGCACAATATCAATATGTGTAATATCCCAGTGAGGAATAGACATTATTTGAACACTGAAGCTGTATATATATCTCGTTAAGACATTAGTCAATGAAATATCTACTCTTAACCTTCATTTAGTGCAATATATTAGGTGTATATGAAGCAGAACTACATGTCTTAAAGTGAGATAAACTTAAACTTTAAAAAACATGTTTTTATTATATGTCTCCCAAAAAATGTGTAAACCATAAATTTATGTCAGAAAGCATAAACTGAAACTTAAAGATTTAATTTTGTAAATTCATCCTTTTTTTCTGTTGTGATAATGTGGCAATAAAATGTGTGGAAAAATAATCAGCAATTTTGTCGTTGAGAATACGTCTAAACAATATGGTTTATATAAATAGACGTGTGGCTCACAAGCTTAGAGGTTTATTAGATGACTAAATGATGTTTTAACTGACTAGTGTTCAACAAAAGCAGAGCCAAAGCAATCGACCCCAAACTCATCATGACCCTTCAATGTGGTCCTGTGCTTTTCTAACAGAGCTGTCTGAAGAGATTCCCATCTTTGTGGAAATAATGTAAAAGGTTTGGACCTGCTAACATGTTTATGGAGGATTTGATTGCTGCTGTGATGATATATCTTTGAGAGAAATTAACATCCCATTCTGCCAGTGGTGCGTCCTCGACCTACAAACAGACCTCATAACTGTGTGTGCAGAGTTCTGCGTCATAAACTTGATTCTTGCTGCACAACATTTTTCTTATGACAAAAAACAGACTTTGGTCTCTAATGATAACAAGAAAGTGTTTTTGTGTGCACAACCTTAACTCGATTGTTGAAATATTCTTTGGATTAAAATGCCCGATTCTATCCACCTATACAGTGTAACTATAGAAACTTGTTTGAGGACCTAATGAATTGTTCATTCCAAGCTTAGATCACTCTTGGACCTGACAGGTTTGCTTAGTCTAAAGCATGGGTGTTTAAGCTTTTTGGCATGTCAAAGGTACTCAAGGGCCACAAAATTAATGAAAAATAAATAAGTAAATAAAAGTCATGTTTTAAGTTTTTTATTAAAAAGCAAAGTCATCAAGTCACATATAACAACATCAAAGCCATGTCCAATACACATCTGATGTTCTGAACTCCTGTGTTATTTGTGCTGCTGAGTTTATGAACATAGCAGTAACATAGCTGGAAATAGCACTTGTGTAATAACCAAGAGGCCCCAAGTTCAAGAACCGGCTTGATTGTGGTCTGTTTTCATGCATGTTAATCTACAATTGGTTAGCATCTTGACTTCCAATAAACATTTAATATGCAGTTTTAGACATCAAAAACATTCACTTTTAAACTAAATATGCAGCCGAGGCATTAATAAACCATTTCGACATTGTTTACATGTATATTTGTCTAAACTAACGCTTACTAGGGTTGCACTACATGGCTGAAATATTCAGCAGACCATCATCTGTCAGATTTGCTCCATTCATGTTCTGCATCCCAAACGTACGTTTGCCCAGATGGATGGACGCACACTTTATGCCCACACCCAATGTAGGTTTTATGCGCTCATAAAGAGAGGTTGGAACATCAATGATCAACAAAAATATGACAGCTGCATTTTTTTCATAACCTCATCAAACCCTAATGCTTGTTATTAAATCCACCTGTCAGCGCTCCTTATGTTATGCCTCATCAGTGTTTATTGATTAATAATGAAATCTGAAAACATAGAAAAGGCAAAAGACTTCTTAATTTTGGTGTGATGCTAGCCTCCCACTTTCTGAGTGTGTTTGAGACATAAACTGTAATTGCGTGTGTGAGTGTGTCGGTGAGGTGAAGTCAGATTTAATGATAGTTTCAACTATTAAGACGTGGCAATCTTACTGCAAAATCCAGAAACACACCAAAGTAATGAATCCAACATGTAAGGATGCCATTTTAAAGCACTGTGTGGTTGTGTGCTCTAGCATGGCTACACACTCCTTCTGCCCACAAGTAGCAGATGGTAGGCAGGTGTTCTTATGCCAAATTCCCCACTTGATCACGTAAATAATCACAATAAAGCAACACAAACACCCCAGCAGCTTCATCTAGATCCAAACCATCATATATGCAGTGAAACAAACACATATATATATATGCGGCGAGACAACCAGGTGATGATGATGATAATCATCCCTTTATTCTCATTTTCCAGCTCTGCCTTGTCTCTTTTTGAATCCTCATCGGGTAGTCTTTAATGTGAAACAGTTGCCATGCTGCTGTCTGTGAGCAACAGTTAAGATGCTTATTGAAGCTGAAGTTTAACAGTGGGAAGCTTTGCATCAAAGACTGACATTCACCTTTTATATTCCCTCCCTTTTGATGCGGGATAACACTCTCGCACATCCTCTTCCCGAGAATCGACAGTTTCACCAAATCAAAAAGTGACACCAGCCTTGGACTCTTGCTCAACCAAAAGAGAGAGAGAGAGAGAGAGAGAGAGAGAGAGAGAGAGAGAGAGAGAGAGAGAGAGAGAGAGAGAGAGAGAGAGAGAGAGAGAGAGAGAGAGAGAATGCGCAAATGAGCAACTCCTGCAGTTTTTCGGGCCCCTCTTGGCACAAATCTGCATTCGCGGGGCACTCCCCATGCTTTGGCACAATTAGGACAATATACAGAAAGAACACACAGAAATCCTCCCATACAAATACACGCATTTTGGCAGCAACGGCATCAGGCAGCAGATGCTTCTGAATGAGCTCCTTCGCTGGGAATGATTCATAATGTGGCCATTGAAAATCACTCTCAACACATTCATAACCACTTAGAGCTGCCTATGAATATTCACAGGCCAGAGCCTCCAGCACACACCAGATTCAGCCGTTGGTCCAGACAACCACACATGTGGACAAAGGTGCTCACCACAGCTCAGACTTTTTTTCCGTCTTATATTATGTATTTTGTCTTTAACCTTCAGACACAGTTTAGTTTCACATGATGCATTAGAAGTAATTATAACTAGGCAGATTAATTCCTGGCCAAATTTCCGTTACTAATGTTTTTTTTCTCTGTATAAAGGAAATTACTTCAGAGCGAGACTGTTCCAGTGTGATACAAATAATGGTGATAAGGGTTGAAATATGTGTCTGTATGGGTGTGTGTTGTATCCTGTAAGGACCTTTAAGAAAATCCCATTTTACTTCCCCTAGAGTGGTTGGTTATTGCTTCTCAAAGGATTTAGAGTTGCAAGTCATTTATCACTCACTGACGCTTATTTCAGGCTTAAGATCACTATGACTTCCTTATATCACCTGACTGGCTGTGTTCAAGCTGTCCTGTGAGTTTTGTAGCTGTCATGACATGAATTTATATGAGGTAACCAATCCCTAGAAGTTTTACAGATAACTTTTTCCTGCACCAAAATTCACAAGGCTTAGATTATGAACTGTGTCATAACTGCTAAAGGCCCCATCTCCCCAGGATTATGGTAACACCAAGCTCTCCATGACCTGCACAACCTCTAAGAACATGGCTGAATCACACACAAAAATCTGAAACCATCAGTGTGAAGGTAATCTAACATGCTGCTTTGCTCTTCTCTTGGCTCTTCACTGAATCTTTTGTTCAGCATCACCTTCTTACTGAAATCCTATGGCCACGATGCTTTTGGACTGTGCTTGGATGCAGTGACGGACTGGGATTAAAAAACGGCCCTTGCATTTTCACCAACCAGCGGCCCACATGGGGATGCGCACGCACGCGCGTGTACGTGCCCGCCACACACAGATATAACTTCACATGCACGGAAATAACACGCAAGTTTGTAGCCCCATTGGTGTTGAACTCTAACTTTAATATGCATAAAAACTGAACCAAGAGGCATTTCAGTGTTTCCCGCAGGAATTTGCTTAGGCGACGACGACAAGTTTTGCGCGGAGGCGGCCGCCTCGCCAAGACAGCGCTGCGGGAAACCCTGCATTTGGCTTATTAGTGGGCCGAGAGATAATGTAGGCCTACAATGGACAGGGTGAAAGGGGCCGCGCACACCCGACGATCATGCCGCCTCGTGATTGGCCGGCCCAAACGGCCCACGAGGGCCCGCGGCCCTTCTGGCATCTGCCCAAATGCCAGACCGTCCAGTCCGTCACTGCTTGGATGTGACTATAGTCCCATTTACACTACCCTTTTTTTACCGATCCATGCCGAGTTCGGACCGAGCTTGGATCAGTTAACCATGCCGACCTTGGTTCTTACGACCATTTACACATCACGCTAGCACGGTTCCTCTCCTCCTAGTGACGATCTACGGTACTACTGCTCTCTGGGATTGAAGGAGGGAATCAAGCAAATAAAAATGGCGGCGCCTGTAACATTCAGGAACTTATGCTTGGTTATAATTGTGATATTTCGTTGTTTGCGGAGAGTCGGGCGAAGAAGGCAACCTTTGGTAAATTTCCTTGACGGAGTCGGCTTTTGGGACGTGGATAAGACAAACAAACATCTAATCAGGGCTTACAGGCACAGGAAACGACAGAAGTTGAGATTCATCACACTGCTAAGCAGAATCATCACTGGAAATCATGTGGTATGGTAGGGAAGCTAGTATTTTTATGAATGTCTGACGAGATGACGCGGTCCGCCTGGAGTGGCATTGTGAATGGATTGAACACATAACGAATGTTGTTCTAAATTAGTTAAGCTAATTTAACCTCATTCCACAGTCTTTAAGATGAACTTTGGTTCTCTAACTTAGATCTTGAGTGAACCCAAGATTCACTGAATCCTTCTTATGATGATGGTTTTCAACTATTTTTATTTATTAGATTACTGGATCAATGTGTGCTTCTGTGCTTTTTGTCTGTCTTGTTGTGTCTCTGCTCTGTCTTCTGTAACCCCCAGTCGGTCGAGGCAGATGACCGTTCATACTGAGCCTGGTTCTGCTGGAGGTTTTTCCCTTCCCGTTAAAGGGGAGTTTTTCTTTCCACTGTCGCTTCATGCTTGCTCAGCATGAGGGATTGCTGCAAAGCCATCGACAATGCAGACGACTGTCCCTGTGGCTCTACGCTTCTCCAGGAGTGAATGCTGCTTGTCGGGACTTTGAAGCAATCAACTGGTTCCCTTATATAGGAACTTTTTGACCAATATGTATAATATGACTGAATTTGACTTTGTAAAGTGCCTTGAGATGACATGTTTCATATAAATAAAATTGAATTGAATTGAATTTGCCTTTTTTTCTTCTGTGTGTACATAGTTCCTTAGTTTCTTTAATCTTAATCTTGCTTGGTAGTTTTAGTTAAGTTTCACTAGCCTAGTAGAGACCATTTGTTGATTGAAATATAGTGTTAATTCAGATAAACAACATTCTATAATGAAGTTTCCTGGATATGCATTTGTTTCTGTTAATACATTATTATACTTGAAGAGAAGATGTCACTCCTTATTCCATATGTGTGCAGAGTTTGCTGTTAGAAGAACACCAGTGCTCAAATAAGCCTATTAACTATTGTCCTAATATCAGCTGATTGAGCCAATAATCATATCTCTGATTGAGAGATAAAAGTGTGATGGTTGAAGCCATTTAAAACGAAACTCTATGGAATCTGGTGCTCTTCAATTTCACTTGACAGGAGAAAAAAAAGTAAGTGGTAAGAGAAAGTTTCTGTGTGTTGTTGCCACACATTTTTTACGTCTCAACTTTTGTGTTTTAGAGCAGAAACCTACTAGCAATTTACCTCAATTTACCTCACAGAAAAACACAGATAAACCTGCTGCGTAAATCTGACCCTTTAATACATGTTTGCTTTGCTCTGCCGTTTCTTGGGGCTAACCATGCTTACAGGTTGTAATATAAATTTGTCTTGTAATTTTCTGGGGTACTAGTGACTTTATTGGAAATTATAAGAGAGCAGCAGGGTGAGTCAGTTTCACCTGACTGCTCTGTTTTTGTTTCTGGATGCTGTTCAACATTTTCCATCTGGAAACTCACTAACAGCAAACAAAATATTAAATAGAAAACACTAGAAGAGTAGTTAGCTTGGCCACGCATGAGACAAAATAGAAAAGCTGTTGTCCATGTTTCTTAACTGGGGTTAAAACTGTTCTGTCGCGAGTTAAACACTGCCACTAATGTTTCTTTCAAAAATAATCATACCCAGAAAACCTTTCTTAAGCTACACCACGAATTAGATGATATTGTATGATTTTCAGATAATAAGTTGCTTCATATGGTGGGACTATGGTGCCTTGGAAAAGTATTTATACCATTTGAACTTTTCCACATCTTCTTCCATTACAGCGACAAACTCCAACATATGTTATTGGGATTTAATGGGAAAGACCAACATAAAGTACTGAATAAAAGTGAAGTGAAATGATCCAACAATAACTATTTCAAATAACAATCTAAAAAGTGTGGAAGGCATTGGTTTTCCACCCACCTGAGTTATCTTATGATGCAAGACTTCTGGGGTATGTATCTACCAGCTTCTACATTTACAGACTGCGAATGTAGAGGCTGGTAGATGCCATTCTAACACATAAACACGCTTTGGTCCTAACCATCCGACTGAGCTCTTATTGCATCTTTAAGGTTGTTATTCTACCTGAAGAAGAACCTCCAAACCACTAGCAGGCCTTCATCTAAAGTTGCCCTCTGTTTGGCTCATTAACTAGAACAGTTTTCTTATCCCCTCTTTAAAAAAATATCCCCATGGTATGATGATGCATCCACCAAATGTCACCTTGGGTGTGGTGTCCAGGGTTTATTCACCATTCATTGTTGGGCATGTAGGCAAAACGTTGAGTTTTGGTCTGACCTGACCACTGCACTTTCTCTGGTCAGATGGGGTTTGGTCATCTATGTGATTTGCGGCGGACTTAGAACATTTAGTGATTTTTTTCAGTTATAGTTTCCTTCTTGCCACTCTGTCGTAAAAGTCAGACTGAAGGAACACAAAGCAAACAGCTGTCCTGTAAACAGGTTTTCAACCTGAGCCATGGATACCTGCAGGCCCTCCAGTTACCTCGGGCTGCTTCTCTTGGTTGATAGACATTCTCCTTGCCACTCTGGTACTTTAAGTGGGCGGCCATGTTTTGGTTGGGGGTGTCAAAATTAATGGTAAACAAATGCAGGCAGCTATTTTTAGACTTTTCTTTGTAAAAACGGTTCTTGGGTCCAAGTGAAAGTGTTCTTTTTCTAACCTTTATTCCTTTTCACAATAATGATCTACTTTTTCATCACAAAAACACACAGAAGTTTGTGCCTGTAACTTTACAATATATGAAAAGAATTCTGGATGGATCCACCAGTTTTACCCCTTTAATACCTTTCCCCCTCATAGAAATGGATCAAAACCCTTGAAATGTGCAGGCATTTTTTGTTTCACATATTTACATAGTTACACAGCTTACCTGTCACTACATAATAATGTGATATTCTTGCACATTTCACTATGATGTTGCTCCCCAGTGTATATGTCATTATGCAACAGCGTTGAGGCATTACTACACCACCATGGCAACAATCTCATGAAACGAGATGCAGCCAGACACTTTTTTGGGTTGAGACTGGGCTCCATCTCACTATGACTGATCATGGGAGAGTAGGCTTTATGTTTTTTTGCCGTTTGATCTCATCCGGTGTACAAAAATTCTCATGCAGAATGCCAAAACCTTTGGGTTTTCCCTTTTAGTCTCGCACAGTTGAGTGAAAAGCTGACAAATAGAAAAAAAAAGACTGAAGAACAAAACAAACGAGGAAGGTGAAAAGGAAAAGGACACAAAGGAAAACGAGCAAGAAGTTGAAGCGGCGGTTCATTTAATGATTGAAAACAGATGAGGAAAGAGAGGTGATGAAAAATCTGGGAAATAACCATTTGCAAATTAGATTTTCAAAACAAGCACATCTCCGTCTTTTACCTGATAAATTCGGTTAAGGGATTGATTGACTGGGTCATTCAATCAAACTGGGTCAAACTTTATGGAACGAGGTCAAATGTTGTGTTAAAAGTGTCAAATAAACTAAATATGTGGCGTGTAACAACCACAAAGAATAACACATGCAAACTCAATAAAAATGACCCCGTTTATTTACATCCCTGTCTTTGATTGTCTGCAGCACTTTGTCTTTTCCCACTTGCAGCAGGACATGACTTCATAAATCACACTAAGTGGAGTGGACGCATGTGTGAGAGACCTGTGTGTAAAGCCCTACTGTGTGATCTTGTCCCTCGGTTGCTTCCATACAAATTCGGACCACATGTTTTTCTAGCCATGACTCTAAGACCAGAACTGGGAAAGCACCTCACAGCCCCTCTCCGCCTGCCACCGCCTTTCAAGCACTGCCTCCCCGCTCCGTCCCTCTGCCTCCACCTTCTTCTGTCTTTGTCCTGCTTCCTACCTCCCTCGCCGCATCAGAACCATTTGTCTCAGCCAGCACAACTCTGTCTCCGCTCTCATCTGTCACATCTCATCTCTACACTGTGGTGGAGGAGTACCCCACTACAGCAAAAGGACAGGGTTGGGTCAGTGTGAAATGGATTACTGGATACTGGGTTTCTGCTGAGAGTGTATTACGTGATCTACAGACCTATTGCCTTGGTAAAAGAAAAAAAAAGACAACAACAGGAGAAGAGAGCCAGGGTGGAATCTAAAGCTGAAAAAAAGCCTAGTATTTATTTACAGGGGAATACAGGAGGAGTGACATCCTCTGTACTCCTGGGATGCTCTTGAGAGTCAGAGAGATGGAGAAAGAAACGGCGAGGACTGTGATGAAAACAGAAGGAAGGAGCGGGTCGAGGGAGGGATGGAATAACAAAGAGAAACAAAGCAGAGCGGAAAATGAAAGACGGAAAGGAAAGGGTGGTGCTCTCACCTTTTTCAGTGCTGTGCAGAGATACAAAGAGCAAGTGGCCTCTCCATGACAACACATACACAAACATGAGGGTTTCTCCAGTTTGTTTAAGTTTAAGACAACTTGTCAGGACACAAATTTGTTCCACACAGTCACACTACAGTCTCAGATTCAAAGTGACTTTTAAAAATAACTAACCATGGCATTACGATTGTAGGTTTGGCCAATGTGTTAAATTCTGGTTATATCATGGACTATCCTGAACAGGTGTAAGAACAAGCCTATGTGCACTATGTTTCTCAAGTAACAGCAATTTATAAAAAAAAAAATGTTTTTTATTTTTTTTGCATGTTATTATTGTTAGCTCTTCTCAGCACCCACAGAAAATAGAAAATAACACAAAAGCATTCCGACCATTTTTAACATCAAATAAACATCTGAAAAGTGTTGTGTGCATCTGTATTCCACCCTATTTTTTATGCCCTAAATAAAATCCAGTGCAAGCAACTGCCTTCAGATCACACGGTGACAATTCTGCTGTGAGGGATTTAAACTCTAGCTGTTTCGGGAAGGCTTCAGTTCAAGAACATTAGTAAACAAACAGCATCATGAAGACCAAGAAACACAGCAGGCAGGTTAGGGATGGTGTTGTGGAGAAGCGTAAAGCAGGTTATGAAACAATATCCAAAGCTTTGGGCATCTTTTAACATCGGCGTTGAATCCGTCGTCTGAAAATGGAAAGAGTAAACCTACTGGGATTGAAAGGCTGAACAATGAGTGAATTAATCAGAGAAGCAGCAGAGGGACCCATGGTAACTTTGGAGGAGCAACAGAGATCCCCAGAACAGGTGTGAGAATCTCTGACTGGAAAAAGCACAGAACTCCTGTTTTCTACAAATATTGCTTTTAATACAGCAAAAATGTAGAGACCAATTTTAAACATTTTGGCCTACATGCTAAATGCGATCTTTGGCAAAAAACAGAACAAAAAAACGTCCAAAAAAACATTATTGCACATTATCCTAAACATACCATCCCTAACATGAAAAACCACAGTGGCAACATCATGATATGAGATGTTATACAGGAGGGAAGGAAAGGTTGAGTTGATGGAACTAATTGTGCCAGAAAACCCTTTTGGAGAGTAGAAAAGAACTGAGATGTCTTAAAGTTCACCTTCCAGCGAGAAAACAATCCTAAACATATAGCCAAAAATGCATAGAAATGGTTAAGATCAGAGTATATCAATGTGTTAAAATGGCCCGGTCAAAGTCCAGACTCGTGTCCAAATGCAAGCCTCAGTCTTAATACTGTAGCGAGCATGGAGATGAGCCTGAGTGAAGATCATCACTCTTCTTGACTTGCACTACCAATACTTTGAGGCAGTTTTTAACACACCAAACACATGCAGACAAAGCAATATCATTCATGGAAACAGATGCAGATGCATGATGGGAACAACAGAACCGAACAGCTAATCACTGGATTATTTACATGTGTCTTTTTAGAGCAGCCTTGGACTGCTACAATATTTTTATTCATAATAATTGCACATAAAATCCCAGTAAAGTGAATTGAAAACATTTTTCTACAACAATGTTGAGCATTAAAAGAGGTATGAATACTACTGTCTTGTATAAACAGGCTAGTATATGCAACAAATGTAAACTACCAACCCCAAACGTTGACCCACTGTACAGTGGCATCCTAGTCTTAGCAAGGCTGAAATTGAACAACTCCATGTGATATTTTCTGTGTGTAAGTTTGTGAGCCTACAGAGAGAGATGCCTTGGCTGTGATCCTGGTTGCGTGTGATGGAGAACTCAACAAATTTCCAAACAAACATTCTGGTTACAATTAAGTGCAAGAAACACTGAGAGACAGACGTTCTGAAAGCAGAAAAAGAGAGAATGAAGGAAGAGATTACTTAAAAAAACGACTTTGCTTGCAGTTTATACCCAAGACAATTACCTTTGCTGTTTATCAGACTTCCTTGCCCATAAGAGCAAATTGTAAAAACGCCAAAAATGCTGCATGCAGTCTGTAATTAATTAGTAAGGATGGAGATTAATGCTTATAACACAGCAATTCCAAATCACAGGAAATTATTATTCCCAGAACAGAGAGAAACAGTGGAGCCATTAGGCTGAAGCTTTAGGGACTCATCAACTCCAAATGGCTGCAAACACATTGATTTCCACCTGCTGCAGCTGAGTTCACAATGAACATTAATATAAGCCCTGACTCCTATAGTGGCTGAGACTCCTGAGATGATAATAGTCCTGATCCATTTCAATCTTGCTGCAGAAAAACAGAGCAAAATGACCCATCTTTCCTCATTTCAACAACTTGGTGTACTTTGGCGGTTGAATCTCATGGTGTCAGAGGGAAAATTGGGGGAACGATTCCTTTCCGTTAGACCTGGATCAGCCTCAGTGTTTTCACCCAGCTGGGAATACTTGACAGGCCTCCAAAGGGAGGTGTGGGGCATCATTTCCTGGCTTTAAAACTACAATTCAGTTGGCTCATCTCAAAGGTATACAGCCATGTTATAAGCTTTAAAAAAGACAAAAGAAAGTCTGATTATGATAAAATAAGGTTATATACACCAAGCCTCCATCTTGATAGTATTTTGATGGTCCTTTCGGAGGCCCCACAATGGGCGGGAAGAGCAGCTATAAACAGATTTGGCGCCATTTACTGGCAGTATCACAGAACTATCATAATGCCAGTTTGCTTAATTAATAAATCACTTGTAAATAATGCCGGAGCGAGCCTGACCCTCTGCAATGCCTCACAGTAAAGTGGCAGCTCACCGTGATCGAAGACCAAACATTATTAATTAAATACACCCAGCTACAGCAACTTTAAGGGGCCTCATATCAGAACATTTGCTCACATCAATCAACTCTGCGGTCGCATCTGAGCCTCGGCAGGTTTAGCGTCCGCTTCAGTGAACACCAACGTTCATAATGTATTCCCAGCACCATTCCAGTCTTTTCCCTCTTGGAATCGTATATTTTTTGTCTTTTTTTCACCATTCTTCATTGTTTTGCTGGGAGATGCTAATATCCATTAGCCGCTTCCTTGTTTTATCCCCTGCTGTGCATGCTCAGTGACGTACTTCCATTGTTATTATAAATAAACACAAAAGGCTTTATTTACTAACAAACTGAGCAAAAACAAAGCAAAAAACACCAAATAACAACTAATACGCCAGCAGGACGTCATAATCTTTTATAAAAAAACTTTGTATGCAACCAGAGTGAGCTATCCATCCATCCATGGACCGCGGAACGCATTTCAAATTGGTCGGGCCCATCAGGCAATACTCACAATACCACTACCCATCACATACGCACGCGCCCGCATACACATAAAACACCAGCATCCCCTTGATCACGCAACTGATTTGCGTCACATGACACAAGACAAGCCAATCCATTTTTAGACACCAGAATTTATTGTTTTCTCATAGGCTGTGGTCCCTGAGCATGATAAATGTGTCTGCCATGTTATAATTAAAACCGGCACCGAATTTTTATTTAACTTTTTTTCTGACGTTCCAGCACACACGCCCCGGATTTATTTCCACTTACAATCATTATATTACGGCTAACACAATTTTTACAGAATAAAAATACTTTAAAAAGAAAAGTCAAACTCACCCCTGCTCTAAATATTCCCGAAAAAGTGTCTCCGTCTGTCATTATGCTGGAGAAGTCCCTGGCTATCCTCAAAGCATCCACTGTGGTCAAAAGATCCCTGTGTGTGTGTGTGTGGGCGCACATCAAGCTATTTAGTCTTTTCTGGGTCATTGTTGATCTCAGATAGGTCTTGATACAACGGAGGGACGAGAAACACCTCTCAGCACTTGCAGTGGACACGGTTAACGAAGCTAACGAAGCAAACGAAGCTAACGAAGCTAACGAAGCAAACGAAGCAAACGAAGCTAACGAAGTAGCGGTCATAAGCAGCAGAGGTGGGAAAACTTTTGTTTACATCACATGACACAATCAGCCTATACATTTTTAGATGGGATGATTTATCGCTTTCTCATTGGAGAATGATGCTGCTGCCATAGACTACTGTGCATTTGAAAAAAATAGCTATTGAATATTTTAATTTTATTTATATATATTATTTTACATGTTTGATCATCAAAAGTAGGTAGGGCCGCGGCCCTACTGGCCCTACCCGTTCCGCGGTCCTTGCATCCATCCATCCATTATCTATGCACGCTTATCCCTCATGGGGTCGCGAGGGGTGCTGGTGCCTATCTCCAGCTCAGAGTGAGCTATTGATGTATAAATAAAAAAAGTCCAATAATGTGGCTATGCACCTTTAAAGCTACTGCCACCATATTTCTTATCTTTTCATGTATGATGTTGTATCTAAAACATGCTTTATGTGAACCTAGACATGAAGAAATGAAGCACAGTTGGTGAAACTTCCGAATCCTGTCTCACTATAAAGTAGGTGTGTTGCTTATGAATCGTAAGCAACACACAGCCCACATGGACTTAGTTTGATTGACGACAGACTTGGTCATCAGTACAAGAAAGTCATAGTCACTGGGGTCGCCCCAAGAGATAGCCTATGGTGCAGCTTTGACTTGAAAACCAATCAAAAAACGGGACACTATCTCAGTTTGTGGGTTCCACAGCTTGTTGCTTTCACACTAATAATGAGCCCCTGTCACCTAATTCTTAGCTGTGACCAGAGGGAGCCAACATGGGTGGCCACTACGTCCACATCGAGTGAGCATTGAAATATAAATAAAATAAAACACGTTCAATGAGCACCTGACTAAAAATACCACCACTGCATGGCCTTCATTCTTCATCAGATCTCCATGGACATAGAAGATTATTAAAAGGGAAAAGTGAGAGTGGATGTGATGTTCATGAAAAGCAAGTCAAGAGAAAATAAAAATGCACCGACATACGAGAGAACACCTGCAGAAACTCAAACACCATCAACTGAAAGACCCACTAAAGTTTGCCTTATTCTGTCATGATTTATTAGCTTGTCAAATAAACATTTCTCTGATTCTAACTTTGTGTAACTGTATCTGTTCAGCAGTAATTTACTGCGATGTTCGTGTCCTGTAAATGTTCCTGGCCCCTCCACAGAGGTGGCGAGCTCATGTCCATCAGAGAAGCTGTCCCCGTTGTCTAAACAGTTAAAGGATAGATGTCTCCGGTAATCAGGACAGTGATCCCATGATGACGTTGTTACAATTCACGTCAGCTCATGAACGACCGGCCAGATCCCAGTGGGAGGTTCAATACACAAGTACAGGTCTTTCTGATGAATAATTTTTACCCAGAGCGCAATTTAGTCCCACCGAATGTACTTACTGTAGTGGCCGCAACATAGGGGAGTCAAAGAAAACAAAAACTGCTGCCACAAAATGAATTCACTGATTTACATGACTCAGCTGCAGCTGGTGGTGGAAGCGGTACAAAGTAAACCAAGAAAAACATTAGAAACTCGAAAAAGCGATGGGTGATGGGGTCGTGGTTGTGCATTGTCATGAGAGCGAACAACATCTTTGAAATAAACAAAGTTGAATTCTGGTAAGTTTTATGATTACAAAGGTTTGTGGGAAATTATGCTTCAGGACCTTTCTTTCAGAACAAAATCTTTTCCCAACACAATATTGAAGAAATAGAGGGAAAAGTAGATGTTCCTTGACCTTTAACAAGGAAAAAAAACAAAACTAAAATGTATAGGAACAGGCTGTCAACATCTCTTCACTGAAACAACCTTAACGGGATAATTTGAATATTTTGAATGGAAGTTCTGTGAAGTCACTATTTGAAATAGTTCCTCTAACTGTTATGGAAAAATCATGTGGCAGTAAGTTTGTAGAAAAGTAAATAAATCCTCCGAGAGGTGACAGCTAGTCAGTCTGTCGTCCTGATGTGGCTTATGTTTTAGCTATCTAAAAAAGCTCAGGCTGAACTAAAATATTCAACAAAATCCCTTGTTAAGTTTACTCAGCCCAACAACGTCTGTGTTACTATGTTGAAGTTAAACTGGCATTGGCTGCTGGATCTATTATTTTTCCTGCTCTGGGGATCGCCAGTATGCACCAACCCTGCTTTTTGCAGAGTAAACCTTTGGGTATAGTGAGTGTCTTTAATGTGTGCGATGCAGTCAAAGATGGCATGTTCCTGAGCTTTTTCAGGTCTCGTCATTGTTTGGCAATTATCACGGTGGACTGATGATCAGCTGATCGGCTGACTGACATAGCTCTAGCGTAGTGACATGAAAGATATTTGGCTGAGGAAAAAAATTAACATAACAGCCTCTTGTGAAAGGATAGATGTTGGATATTTGCTAATAAAGTGTTATGTCCCAAGGATATTAATATTTTTAATGTGAGTTATTTAAAATTTGTAAAATCCACTAAAACTGGAGGTCTGACTGACTAGCTCTTAGCCTCCTACCACCTGGAGTATTTCTTCACTTTTCTAAAAGCTCATGCCATCGTGAAATTTGTGTCCTAGAGGTAAGATAAATATTGAAACTAGACTCACAGACCCTCGCTTCAAAAAATCTGAAATATCCCTTTAAGTTCTGAAAGATTTTTAGCAAAGTCAATGCTAACATGCAATCACCCAGACAATATTTGGTGACAACAAAAACATCTGCAGACCACAAATGATCCCAGTAATACTGCCCAGTTTAATGGTTGATGTCAAATACTGCGTTCAGTCAATAAAGGCAATAAAACCCTCCAATTCAATTCTGCAATGACCAAAGCTGTGAGAGCATTAATGCTGATGATGGTGCTCCTAAACAAAAATCCCCATGGTAACACAGCAGAGACAGCAAAACTTGTCAGAGTTTTTAGGAAGATGATGGAGTTAAATACAGCGCTATCATGGAAAAGAAAATGTTAGAGACTGTAAAGGATTTCAGGGGACAACAATCTCACAGCATACAGCCAGCGCTACAATTAAAGGGTTTATGTCTAAGCACATTAAATTAAGAATCTGTGGCAGAAGACTTCAATTTTTTTTGGAACCTCCCATACAATATCTCACAGATTTAGATTTTTGGTCCCCAGATGTGCATAAATGGTAGCCATCTACACCCATAACACCTGCCACTGCAGCAAAAAGTGGTATTGAATCCTGTAGAGCTGTATACCACACTTTTCTTTGTGGTACGGCTAAGCCTGTATGCACTGATCAAACAATGGTGTGGCAGAAACTGAGTGTTGCATGAAGCTTAGCAGATGCAACTCTATGTCTTACTACTGTCTCCTGTCATTTGGGCTCAGTGTCATTTTATGTTGAGCAGTCCAAACACAGACTTGTTTTATGGTCATGGTCATGTTGGCTCTTTGGCTTTGTTTGGCCAGAGGGGGGAAAAAAAAACACAGAAGTTGTTGTTAATGAAGTTCCTACTTGACATGACCAGTGATTCTAGCAGCTGCATAAGTACATGCAAGGTTTTTCACGGCATCGTTGACTCAGCTATGTTCCTTTCCTCTGTAGTTCAAGCTTATCTTCCATTTGAGTATTTGAGTTCCCCAAGGTTATATTCAGCACACCTACCTAATTTCCAAAATTGATCTCTCCAAATTTAAAGTGAGCAAATGGAGACCATTGATGAACCATAAGCCAGTACTGACATTTTTCCAGAAGCATAGCTCCAAACCTTCAGGGTCTAAATAACCTTAGGCGAGTAACTAAATAAAAGGAGAATAACAATGTAAAAGGCCATCTCAAATCCAGCCAGAAAACCATGTTGTGTCCATCTCTACCTCTAAATTAATTAAAGAAATGAGCGTAATAGAGTACTTGAGGGGAAAAATCAGACTCTATAGTCCTTTCTGAGTGAATTATTGCTGCTCAACAGATATCCCTATCCATGAGAGAACAAACCATTCATTCATCAGTCAACCCTGTTCTCCAATCATTTGTCCGCTCTCAGAAACAATAGGCTGTTGTTGTGTTTACAGTCCCTGTTTTGTGGCTATCTCTCCCAGGCCCAGATTTCTTTGGACTCAGGGAGCCTGTTCCCTCTAATAAAGTTTAACAGGCCTGCTTGGGTCCCAAGGGACCCCCGAACACTCAGAGCGACAGCGGAGCAATGCTGACTTTCATTATCTCAAAATCCTATGACCTAATTATATCCAGTCTAATCAGCACTCCGTTCTCCGCGGCGTGGTTTTCATTACAGAGACGTGGTAAGGTGACTG
Organism: Fundulus diaphanus; assembly: GCA_037039145.1. Lineage (NCBI taxonomy): Eukaryota > Metazoa > Chordata > Actinopteri > Cyprinodontiformes > Fundulidae > Fundulus > Fundulus diaphanus. The sequence goes on along the minus strand of CM073123.1, from coordinate 39,976,567 downwards.
ACAGGGATGATTTAAACACTGACGAGTTCAAGGCCTGACTCAAACAAATTACCAAATCATGAAGTGATTGCTTCATTTACAACATATAGATCCTGCAACACATGGAACAGATTTACCCCTAAATGAATATTTTCATCATGCGAGAGTCGAGCAGCTTGAACTTTGGGAGATTAGACTTAATTTTGAAAATGTATCCTGATGCACGGGCGTCACTGTGGCAACGTATCTGATATCAGCTCAAAACTGAGACCACGACAGATCCCTCCGATCACTGCAGACAATCGCCGTGCATTGTGGTTGCCATGGTGTTGACACATGTAATCAGGACAAACCCAGAGGAATCAGTGCTGTGTACATGATTATGTGTGTAGATGTCATCGCCTGTTTCATGTATGAGCTCCTAAACGTGGCTGCACGATGAAAACTGTGCAAGCACAGCTCAGAGCCTCACACAGTTTCCTCCATCAAGCACTCTGTTGGCTCTGCATCTACAGGTTGTCTTCACTCCCTCATCCACATTAAATATGTTCCTTCTGCTGCAACTATAATTCTCCCAGTCTGCCTCTTTTTCATGTTTAGTGTCTCTTTGTCCGTGTGGGAATCTTCCAGAGCTGGGTGGAGTAAAAACATGATAAATGCTTTTCAAGTTGAATTATAGTGTGCTTGGAAGAGGAATTTCATCATATGTGCACAGCTCTTAGTATTAATGGGTCTTAAGGCGCCTGCAGCCTTTGAGATTTCAGCAATCTGTTAAGTTCAGAGCGGGCCACACTGCAAGACAAGTACCCTATAAACTTTAGTGCAACATCATATTTGATGTATACAGTCTGTAACTGAATTACATGCTGCAACACATGGCTGCAAACTATCCACAGTGTTTTTTCTTTTATATCTTGTGTTTTGATAAAAGAAAGTAGGAGGGGCCATCATAAGGAGAGATTTCCTGAAAACAATATTTCAGTCGACATCTCTGTGACTCTCACAGAACTACAAACCAGAATTGGGGCTAAAAGCACAGATGCTGTCACAATTCTTCCTCTGTGTATGTCATGTTACGTTTGGGCAAGCCCAAGATAAAATAAAAACTTCTATGACAGCCGCCTCGCATAGCAGCCTAATCAAGCTCATCCCCTGCACCTGTGCCAGCTTGTTGAAAGCCTTCAGCCACACAGTGAGTGGTGGCCTAGTGGTTAGAGCACCGCGCTTGTGTCTGCGTTCTGGGTTCAACTCCCACAGACTACCACTCTAGGTCCCTGAGCAAGACCCTTAACCCCCGATTGCTCCCCGGGGTGCCACACATTGGCAGCCGACTGCTCCTCAAGGGGATGGGTTAAATACAGAGAACAAATTTCATCGGACTGTACTCTGTAAAACTGACAAGTACTCTACACAGAATAACACAATTTTACAGTTTACAGCAAAATGAGGATTCCCACTGATCTTAAACTCCCAAGGAGGTCAAAAAGCATTGGAAAACAGGATTTGTGATTCATTCAATTCAATTCAATTCAATTTTATTTATATAGCGCCAATTCATGAAACATGTCATCTCAAGGCACTTTACAAAGTTAAGTTCAATCATATTATACAGATTGGGTCAGATTATACAGATTGGTCAAAAATTTCCTATATAAGGGAACCAGTTGATTGCATCAAAGTCCCGACAAGCAGCATTCACTCCTGGAGAAGCGTAGAGCCACAGGGAGAGTCGTCTGCGTTGTACATGGCTTTGCAGCAATCCCTCATACTGAGCAAGCATGAAGCGACAGTGGAAAGAAAAACTCCCCATTAACGGGAAGGAAAACCTCCGGCAGAACCGGGCTCAGTATGAACGGTCATCTGCCTCGACCGACTGGGGTTACAGAAGACAGAGCAGAGACACAACAAGAGAGACAAACAAGCACAAAAGCACATTGATCCAGTAATCTGTTCTACATTAGATGGTAATAGCGGGTGAGCCGTCTTCCCTGGATGATGTCACAGTTAACAGAACGCCAGAACAGGTGTACCTACTATGAAGAAAAAAGAGAGAGAACAGAAAGTTAAAGCAGAAATGACAGCACGTAATGAATAATTGAAGAACAGTAGAACTCTATAGAGTGAGAAAATTAGATCCTGATGTCCTCCAGTAGCCTAAGCCTATAGCAGTAAAACTATAAAGGTAGCTCAGAGTAACATGAGCCACTCTAGTTATAAGCATATTCATGCTTTTAATGTGTGCAAGGTACAGTTCAAAATCAGAGCCATGATCACATATTTGTCTGATAATGAATATATTAGGTGGGAAGCTCCACGTAGGTCTAAACAGAGGGAATAGCTTTTTCTAGGCCCAATTTAGAATATGTGGTAAGGCTTGAAAATAGATGTTCACAGAGGCTCTGTATTAAGTCTTACTGGGTTTTTGTCAAATCCACAGAACTGGGGGCAGATTGGTGTGTGTCTCTCCTCCTCTTCTTCCAGGTGGTGACTGACAGGTGCAGCCTCCACAGCTGCAGCTCATCAAGGCGCATCAGGAGGAGCTTAAAGAGGAGCTGGTTCCTTGAGGCAGATACAAGATTGTTTTGCTCATACTGAGTGCTAATCAGGCTCTCCTTGTGTTGTGTTCTTTGCCCCTGGAAGCTCTCACACTTTCCTCCTTGGTCTCTCCTGACAGAAACCATATCTTACCTTTGATGTCAAAATTCTTGGCCAAGTGGTCCTCTTTCCTTGTTCCAAGCATCTGTTTGAAGGAATCAACCCATAAACAAGGCAAACTGTATTTGAATTGTGTTGGAAAATCATGCATTGTTTTCTGTCACAACAATTTTGTATTGTCTTTCACACAATTTTAAGTCAAAATTAAGATAGATAGATAGTTCAGCCTCTGTTGCTTTAGAATTCATTTTAGATTAGATTAGCTTGTTTTTTCCATTACTATTAATTGTGTGCAACCATGTCTCTTTGCCACTTTTATGCCTGAATTTCTCAATTGTGGGACAATAAAAGAGTTTCTTATCTTGCCTTCTTATATTAAAGTTCCTTATTGTAATGTAAAAATGGCACTAATACTTTTTAGGGAACTTCAATCAGGTTTTTGTTAGTTTCAATCAATCATTTTGACACTCACAGGCAGCTGTTTCCGGCTCTACATAATTGAAAAGCCCTTTAAAAACATTTTTTTTATCTAAAACTTTTTTGTTTTTCATTGTTACTTGTCGGTGCTTTCATATATCATTCTTCAAATCATCAAAGATGTCAAACACTGGGAATTTTATAGAATGTGAATAGCATTTCTTTCAGTACACAATGTTTTCCACTGGACATGGATCAGAAAAGATAACCTTGAAAAATACCTCCTTTTTGATTGAGCACATAAATATAAGTGCTTATCTGGAGTGACTTAAACACAAAATCCTTTATGGAACCCAATCCTTGACTTTCTTTGGTAAATCTGAAAATATTAAATTGAATGTGTTGTTCAGCTCAGGAGCACAATGTAGGCTCCTCTCACACACTCCACAACTACAGAACCCATATATATATATATATATATATATATATATATATATATATATATATATATATATATATATATATTTTTTTTTTTTTTTTTTTTTTTTTTTTTAATCAGTAATTTCTTTGACCCTGTGTGTCGCAGTTGGGGTTTCATGTTTCTACTCAACAGGAGTGGCCCCCAGTGTGGTTTCCTGTTGCTATAGCTCATCTCCTTCAAGGCTCAACCGGACGCACATTAAAATGTGGTATTATGCGTACTATTGTTGTAACAGGTAACTATTTGAGCTACTGTTGCCTAACTATCATCTAAAGCCAGTTCACTCATTCTCCTTTAACCTCTGACATCAAAAACGAATTTATTCAGAAAGCTGCTGTTCACTGAATATTTTCTTTCATTTGAACAGTTCTCTTCAATCCTGAGAATGTCATACTCTTAGGTCTAGGTGCAGGTCTGGTTTCTTCCTCTCTCTCCCCAACAGGGCGTGACGGGCAGGTGCACCACATCATCGCTAATTGCAGCTCTTCATAAGGAGCTGGAACCAGGAGGAGGGCGTCAGTTCGTTAGCCCTTCTGCGTGGTACAGACCGACTCACTTCCTTGCCTTGTTTCCTCGTGAACCTAACTCCTAGTCTCTGTTTCTTCCTTCCTAGAACCATCGACCCAAGTCTGAGACACACCTCGCCAAACCTATATAACTCTGGATCCTCGTCTGAGACGCTCCTAGGCAACCCATCAAGAGTCCGTGAAAGCCTCGGATTGTTGCACTGTTTAGCCCTCCTGCCTGAGCTCACCTGCCTGTCCACCCTCCAACATCACCACCTGGAGAGAACCAACCGGACCTGTACCTTCAGCCTAGACCTCTGGACACCACCCTCCCAAGACCAAACCAAGCCTCCCTCTCAGTGAGTTCCAACGCTCCTCACAGTTCTCATCAGCACCTTCCTGTTATTCACCAGTCTCCTCATCTTCCTCAGCAGAGCCCGGAAACACCAACCAGCCAGCACCGTTTCAGTTCAGACCGCAGCCTGTCAATAAACTCTTTGTCTGTCTCCGTGGTTGCTCTCATTCAGAGTCTCTCTTCTTAAAATATGACAGAGAAATGTTCTGTGTGAAAATCCAAGAGGATTTGCAGTTTCTAAAGTACAGAAACCATGCAATATTGAATCATTTAAATCCCATTTCCTCCCCATTTTGACATTTAGTTTAAACTTCAGCAAGTCATCTTTACCATGTCTAGATGCCTTGATGCATGGATTGGCTGCCATGTAATTGCTGGATTCAAGCTATTTGAAAAGTGACAGGTTGAAACTATGAGTTTATCATCAAATGTATTTTTTTTTTCTTATTTGCCCACACCGTCCCACAGTATACTATAAAATGGCCGAACAGGGTGGAGTGAAACACTGCGACCTGCGAGGTATGAAGGGCCTCCTTTGCATTTAAAGAGACGGCACCAAAATGGGTGTCCCTCAGATGCACCTCAGAACAAGGGTAAAAAGAGGGGATGTGAGGGGTAAATTAAAGAGGAATTCAGCCCAAAGCTCCACTTTATAAAGACCAAAACTGAATGATTTCAATGTGAAAAGGAAGGTATTGAAAAGCATATGTCCCCATTAAAAACTGCATATCCCAATCTGTAATCATCATCTCACGAACATGTCAGGAAAAAAATAATGCTTTGGCTCTTTTTTTAATAAAGACCAAATACCTCAGATAAATAAAACCCACAACACAAGAATGTTGAACAGATGTAGTTAAAAAAAGGAAAACCTGACATAGTGCTTTACTCTGACATACATCTGCTCAGAGAACAAAAGACACTCAACCTGCACACACGTACACATCAACACTCACACACTGAGAGTGACAGCGTGAGTGGGTGAGCGGAGAAGCAGAAAGAAAAGTGTCTTTGAAAGTAAACAAAAGGAGAGTGATCAGGACCAGATTGATGCAGATCAAACAGTAGTGTTGAAGTAGGAGGAGAGAGGCCTCTGATGAAGACATCAAACAGAACTAATGTAAACCACATATCAGCTGGACATCACACACACACACACACGCACACACACACACACACACAGACAGACAGGCACGCACGCACATAGAGGAGCAATAATTCTCTGCAGATACACACCCAGCATCAATATGAGCCCTCTCTCACACACACACGACCAGGATGGACAATAAATCAAACCTGCTCAAACATAAGCAGGTTCTGTCAGAGCTGTCTACACTCTCAGACCAGTGTAATACCCACATCTGTAAAACAGGAACCACCCACATGAAAGCCCTGTTGCCCTTATACACCCTCTTCAGGAGCCAAGTACTCCACAAATGCTTTTTAAAGACTTAATATCATGCTCATTTCTTTCCAGGAAAATATAATTATGGAGCAGAAAAAACAAAACAAAATTAGTTCTACAGCCAAAATACCAAAAGCTAATAAACTTTAAAAGAATATTTGAACTGAAGTTTGCAATCATCACGGATGAATTGCTAGTGTTAGACAAAACATATTACTGGAAATGACTACGCTACGCTTGTACAATAATGGAGTTGTAATCTTTGCATGACTGTGTTCTGCATGCAAGAAAAAGTCTCAGACTCATTAGATCAGACACTTGCCAAAAGGGCGATTTAGACATGAACACGGCAGCGAGCATGTAGAGTTCATTATGTGTGCAAGAGAGACAGAAAGGTTACAGAAAGGTCAGGAAGAGGACAGACCAGTGGCAGGAACAAAAAGATAGGGTTGAGCTCCGCCCAGCTTTGTTCTGGACGCTTTATTCTGGACGCTTTATTCTGGGCGCTTTATTCTTCCCATAATGCATTCCTGGATTTACGCTCTGCTGTATACATGAAAAAAAGAACATATCTGAAAAGTATTTTTACCACCAACTAAGAGCTGCAAGAAGTGGGAGGGGCTGTTCCATTTCATTCATTCATTTAATTTTGGAAAGTTTGATAGATTTGATATAGTATTGTTTAAAGCAGAAATATAAACCGGATTCTTCCAATTAAATTGATAGAGATGCACCAAGGTATTCGCTGATGACCAGAAATGGGCAATTTTTCAGCTTCACTGGGTCTAACTAGTAACTGCCCAGCAAGCAACTCAAAAGGCTTAATTATTTCCCAGTAAGTGGGCATACCATACTATGTGCATGGGCCACTAAGCACTCTAACACCTACACTCTTATATATGGAAGCTATTACTGAGTGAAAAATGCTCAAAGTTAGCTTTTCTAGGTGTAAATTCACACCAGGAAAGTCCATTGTTTTGCTTGTTTGGTCAGAATCAAATGTGGACTTTATTTTTGTCCTTCACATTTTACTGTTTGTAAGTGAACTATAGCTTGTAAACAAAGCCACACGTTTGATGATCATTGCTCCCATTGGACAGAAATGACTAGGGTGGGACATAGCACAGGAGGAGGAATATTATCACAGAAATCCTGCGTACAACGCCACTGTTTTGTATATTTGTGCTGTTATTACAACTGTGAAATCATTGTGAGTGGCAAGAGCAGCTAATCCAACGCAAGTTTAGGGACTTTCATTTCCAATTTTGATGTCCTGCAAGCCGAGGAAGTCTGAATAGTCCATTAGACTCAGTTCGATTTGGAACCAGATTGTAAATTTTAAGATGCTTTTATGCTGCACTTTGTCAAACGAACCAAACCTTTTCAACCCCTCGTTTGTGGTGGCACTGTGGTGATGCTGCACCAAGAAACACTGAAGGAAAGAAGTCGATCAACACAGCACAACCTTCTTTATCAGGAAAATGTAAACAAAATAGAACGACTACAGATTATTGCCATGTGATTGCAATGCTGTCTTTTGGCAAGTGTGCCAGATAAGCACAACTCAACAGTGGGCTCAGCATGAATGGAGGACGAGGCAGAGGACCACAGACATTGTTATATTTTACACAAGTTGGGAGAGACAGCTCCTTATGACGCTGCGGTGTGTGAGCAGGGGCATATAGCAAGGCAAGGCAAGTTTATTTATATAAATAAATTTTCAGATAGCACTTGCAGCCATTAGTCTTTGATAGTGAAGGTACGTTATCAGGCAGTTCAGTTCAGTGTGCTCTGTTCAAGGTCAGATGTTACAGGGCGTCTTGTTTACATCCAGGAGAAATTAAGATTACATGGGAGCCAGTTTGGATAACAGCATTTGTTTTCGGGCAGGCAGACTCTTATTTTTCTGTCTGCCTTAAAGTCTCACTGCTACATCTCAATGGCTATTCCAAAAAAGCCAAAATTGTGGTTATTCTGCCTGGGTCCAGTTTCCAGCTTTCTCCAAGATCGTTCCCATCCTGCCAGCAAGTTCAGATATCGCAGCTGGCCTGCAGTTCTGCTTACACAGCATTTCAGTCTGAGTGCTGGTAGCGGACATAACCCTCACATAGTTCAGGCAGCCTTGACATGGACCAAAACAGCTGCCAACATTTTCACAATTTCTCAATACTCCAGGTAACCGCCAGCACCAAAAAGCAGAAATCCTGTTATCATAAATCCAATTTTGAACACATTTTCAACATCCTCGACTGACAAAATGGACAGACACACGATCCTCCTCCCACCGTGTGTCCAGCTGCACATGTCCTATCGGGCACAGGGGCTCTCCTTCGCCCAGTCGTCTCATTGAGAACATTTGAGGAATTGCATTGAGACTTGGCACATTTTTACTTCCATCAAGTATGGGTGAGTACATACTTATATGTACTCACCCATACCTTATATGTTTTTGTATTTAAAATAATTTAAATGTGTTTTAGCTTACGTTAATAGACATTTCAACACACACTTCACAATTTTATAGGGATTCCAGTAGAAAATTGTGGGCTATTTCCCTCTGGCTGGAGTCCGACGGACTGGAATGGAGCAGAAAATAGACTTGTTCCGTATTTTGACAGTGAACGATGGAGAGCTTGTCCGCTGACGGTGACGTTCGAAGAACTCACGGAGAATGTGGCAAAACACAGAATGCTGGATGGATCTTACCACAGGGAAACAGGAGGCATGAGCAATGATGCATGTGTGTTTTGCCTGATCCTATTCTGTTTTTTGAGTCTGCCTGCACCCTGTTTACATTTTTGTTTTTTTGCTTGGATTACCGCTTTGACCTTGGCTCTGGACTAGTTTTCTGTACACCTGCCTGATCCATCCTCATCGTCTCTTAAATAAATCATGTCAAGCATTACTTTAAGTGTCTGATTGAATACCGGGTTCATCTCCACTCCAGTTCATGACAGTAAGTTCCGGCCAAAATATCATGAACCCGTCACAGACACTTTTTTTTTTCCGCTCTGGAGGAGACAGCACGCCTTAAAGCAGTGAGAACGCCGTTCCAGGACTTGAGGATGGCGATTCCCCTCCCTGGAGCCGGTCCGCGCCGTTATGAGGCTCCTCAACCCCAGACCGACAAGATGTCAGCCCGCTCCTGGGGTTCCCGTCGTGGGCACCAGCAAGACTCGCAGAAAGCCTTCCAAGCCGACGCCTCGCATCAAGTCAGCGGGGGTCGACGCGGCCCTGCGCAGGTCCAGCAGCGGCCCACTCCCCAGCCAAGGTTTGAACGTTTTGCAGCTGAGCTGACTCCCTCGGCAAAGCAACGGGCGGCCGAGTTGCTCTACTCTGCGGAGGAAGCAGGGGCGTGTATAAGACGTCTGAGGATGGTGTACAGGCCCCAGCTGCAGCCTGTGATCAGCCAGTTTTCGGGAGATTGTTTGGATGGACAGTCTCCAGTGCCTCAGCCTCCAGTGCCGGCTCCACGCAGCTTTAACGCACTGTCTCCAGTGCCGGCTCCTCGTAGCTTTAGCGCACTGTCTCCAGTGCCGGCTCCTCGTAGCTTTAGCGCACTGTCTCCAGTGCCAGCTCCTCGTAGCTTTAGCGCACTGTCTCCAGTGCCAGCTCCTCGTAGCTTTAGCGCACTGTCTCCAGTGCCAGCTCCTCGTAGCTTTAGCGCACTGTCTCCAGTGCCAGCTCCTCGTAGCTTTAGCGCACTGTCTCCAGTGCCAGCTCCTCGTAGCTTTAACGCACTGTCGCCCGTAGCCGGTAGCCAGGCCCAGCCCGTAGCCGGTAGCCAGGCCCTGCCCGAAGCCTGTAGCCAGGCCCTGCCCGAAGCCTGTAGCCAGGCCCTGACCGAAGCCTGTAGCCAGGCCCTGCCCGAAGCCTGTAGCCAGGCCCTGACCGAAGCCTGTAGCCAGGCCCTGACCGAAGCCTGTAGCCAGGCCCTGCCCGAAGCCTGTAGCCAGGCGCCTCTTTCTGTTTTCTTTCTCTCCAGGCGTTGGTCTCCGAGGGTCTTGCTCCTCCGAAGGCTTCCGGGGGCTCAGCTCTGCCGGCGGCCGCCGAAAGCCCTGGTCCGCCGACGGCCTCCTGAAGTCCTGTCTCGCCTTTGCCGTCCGCCGGGACGACGGCCGGAACTTACTGTCATGAACTGGAGTGGAGATGAACCCGGTATTCAATCAGACACTTAAAGTAATGCTTGACATGATTTATTTAAGATACGATGAGGATGGATCAGGCAGGTGTACAGAAAAATAGTCCAGAGCCAAGGTCAAAGCGGTAATCCAAGCAAAAAAACAAAAAATGTAAACAGGGTGCAGGCAGACTCAAAAAACAGAATAGGATCAGGCAAAACACACATGCATCATTGCTCATGCCTCCTGTTTCCCTGCGGTAAGATCCATCCAGCATTCTGTGTTTTGCCTGATCCTATTCTGTTTTTTGAGTCTGCCGGCACCCTGTTTACATTTTTTGTTTTTTTGCTTGGATTACCGCTTTGACCTTGGCTCTGGACTATTTTTCTGTACACCTGCCTGATCCATCCTCATCGTATCTTAAATAAATCATGTCAAGCATTACTTTAAGTGTCTGATTGAATACCGGGTTCATCTCCACTCCAGTTCATGACAACAACAAACCTGAACAGACACCTGTGGCTTTGTGTTGACTAAGATGTTCAACATTAGGAACTCTGTGTTTTTGTCCCAATAATGTGTGCATATAAGGTTTGTATGAAAAATAAATTAATAAATAAATGTCTCACAAACCATTATAAAATGCTGAAACAGGCAGAAGAACACAGATGGTAATACTAAATGAAGAGCCTCTTCTAAAGGAGCAGAGGCACAAGAGACAGATCTTTGAAAATAAACGGATTTCTAGTTGCTATTGGTGATGCTGTTTATGTTGTTTTTTTCCTTGTTTAATTGACTTAGTAGAACTGATTATATTCTCAACTGACAGTTGGGGTCAGGCCAGCTTTTACTGAGAAGCTGAAAAACTTAGGAGCCACTACTCTAGAATACAGAACACAGCGGCTGACAGTTTATAATGTTAGCCTCGTTAACTGCTAATATAAAATGCAACAGACCATTTAAAATGTCGACTAAGTCAATATTCTGTTTTTGTTTCAACATACAGCTCTAACATAGCCGCATGACCACCTCTGCATAAAACAAATAACCTTAGAACGCTCATATAAAAAACACCAGAAAGAAACATTCCAAATGCCATATTTACACCTTATTGTGTTATTTCCATTCAGAAAAAAAGATGATGAAATTGGTATGAGTAGGTCAAAGCTTTAAACAACCTTTAATATTTGAAATAGACCATAAAATTATGTTTGGTGCATTTGTAGAACATTACACAGAGCTCGTGAAACTAGAGGAAGTATCAAGCAAACACAACATAGCCTACATTTAACTGCTTTGTGCAAAACAACTAGCTTCACAAGTTTGCAACAAGATACAATAGAATAGAGCCTGCTCTTTAGTGTTTATTTGAATATAACTTTTACCAAGTAGAAGACTAATATTTACAGCGTTATTGGAGGAAATGTTCAAACCAGTGTTTGTGCTGCTTTTGCAAACGACGTTGTTAACCTCTGAGGTTGAGCCGGGGCAAGTGACGTCTAGTTTGTTCATTTTTCTCAGTCCCCTTTCCCTCTCTGGTCTTTCTCTTCTATAGCTCTATTCAATAGCGTTTAGAGCACATTGAATAGTCTTCTAATTAATTTGCTGAACAATTATGTGGCGTTTTGTATGTGCATGTGTTTGTATACATGAGAGCGTTCATGCATGAACAGTAACCCAGTCCGGATGTGCGTGTAGCATGTGTCAGGGCCAGATATACGTGTTTGCATGGCCTTTGTGATGTATGCATCAGGGTGGGTTGAGGAGTTTATGAGTGCATTGTGATGCCCACAATGTTGCTGGTCCTGTTCTGTTTAAAGGTCACCAAGAAAGAGAGGAAGCAAGAGGATTAGGGTTATGAAAAAAACTTTAATCCGATGCACACAGTTTTGGATGTCATGAATTGTTTGGTTTGTGCAAGAATTGCCTGCTAATCCAGCAGAGTTTCTGGCTCAAGCTCATCCTGTTAAATGTGAGATTTTAGTCCTGACTATCCTCCTGAGAGGCACCATGTAAATGATCAGCTTAGGCATGCTGTTAACGTGAAAGAAGGCATGACTGCCATTAAATGTAGCATTCAAAGACTGAGGTATGGGAGAGGTAGGGTAGAGGCTGGGCTTTCGTGGAAGCACAAAGTAAACCAATTACACTTCAAAATAGCTGACTAACCATCTTGAAGCTCGAATAACTTTTGAGACACAGGCCAGCTTGATGAATAAATAAGCAAAAGAAGATCTAGAGTCTCTCAAACACAAATGTGCCCTTACCACCTCTGTTGGGTTATTTTACCAGGATTACGCTGCCAATTACATGCACTGCTTTTACTGGCTGTTCCCACATTCCACTCTCTCCGTCTCACTTTTTGTTACACTTTTCTCTTGGCTCTTTACATTCTTTTACAAACCCCTTTTTGTCCTTCGTCCTTTCAAAATAAAATGTAGAAATTGATCTGAGTGGAGAATGTAACAGTAGCTTGCCTGCATTACCATTTCAATCACGCTTTTAGATCACGGGAGAAAAATAAGTGTGTTTTTTGCCTTTTGCTCCTCCAAACTGTACGCCCAATCTCCCTTTCTTCCCTTTCCCCTCTCCAAATGTTCCCGACCCATAAGAGCCGGGCCAATAAGTGAACGATAATCCCTGCAGGAGCAAGGGGAGCAGTTGGCTGAAGGGCCTTTGTAGTTTGGAAGGCAGATTAGCATGGTGGCTGCGGTGAGAACAGAGTGCTTTGTCTCTGTAAAAACCAGGGATTACATGTAGGGACTGGCACGTTGAATTAGGGAAATGTTACGTTTGCATGTGCTTGTGTGTGTTACTATGCATGGGAACCATTATTCAGATAGAAAAACAAACACTTCTGTAGAAACTGTGTGTTTTCTTTAAACTATGGAGCATGAGGTGATTTGTCTGTTAAGCGTCATGCCAATTAATTGTTTTATGCATTGTACATTTAAAACTGCTCCTTCACATTTAAATAAATATTTTTATGAAAATGTGCAAAGGGGAAATAACTTTTCATACTTTTAACATTTTTCTCTGAGGCTATTGATGTGAAATTCACCCCAGATGCACCAACCCAAATAAACCACACCTTCAAAGAACCCAAATCACATTAGCTCATAAATTCGGTTATATGTAATAAAGGGGAATGTGCTCAGTGAATAAGTATTGAACATGCTTACTGGAATTCATTGAATCCTCAGTATAAAACCCTTTCTTTTGAAATGACAACTTCAAGATGTTTCCTGTATGGAGAAACTATAGGGACATGTGTTAGGGGTGATTCTGATCCATTTTTCTACAAAAAAGTGTCATGATGCGATGAAGGAGGATCCACATGCAGAGAGTGATGAAGATACAGGGATTTAATTAGATAATAAATAAAACTTACAGGATGATGGGGCAGAGGAACCAAATGCATTGGACACGGAGAAACAGGAGGCAAAATCCATAGATAAGAAAGAGGCAAGAATACAGGAGGGAGAGATACAGGCTGCTTTTATACTGGGGAGGAGATCGAGAGAAAGGCACAGAGAGTAGGTGGAAGCAATCCGATGATTTTGGGTGACAGGTGAGAGCAATGGAGGTGAAGGAAATGGAAGGAGAATGAAAGCAGAAGCAGGCATGGAAAATCTAACTAAACAGAACTAAAGACAGACTCAAGAACCTAATACATAGCTAATCCTAACCAGTCCACAAAAGTAGGGACTAAAAAACAATACCAAAGGAAAAGTAACTAACAAAATCATGATATAGGAACATAACTAAATCAAAACCCAGACACCCAAGGATCATGACAAAAAGTCTTGAAATGTCGAAGGTTCTTGGGGCTTCTGATCGTCGGTTGTTTCCACAAACTTTCAATTGGATTCAAGTCGATTGATCAGCTGCATCATTCTAGCATCTTTTTTTCTTTCTCTAAAACAAGCAAAGGTTTATGGGCTGTGTAAAGGGTCAATGCACTGGACTTGTGTTGTTCACCCAACTATAGTGATGCTTTCCACACTGATCTGGCGAGGGAAGGGCGGGCAGGCAGTTAGACAGGCAGGCAAAGGCAAAGGACTTCAGGCTGAAATCGAACCCGGGTTAGTCGCGTCGAGGACTGAAGGAGTAGTGAGCATGGGTCATGCTTACTACCCCTGCGCCATCGGAGCACACCCCAAACATCAAGATTATTGTCAAACCCCTGGAATCTGTCAACAACTTAGCTACAGTCCCTGCCCAGACCTGCCAGAGAGCTTCTGTCCAGAGTCGCTTATTGAGCACCTTGCCAGTGCTGTCAGTAGGCACTTGCCAATATCGTCTGTGTCTGTCTGTTCCAAGACATTTATTCTATATTTAAATAACTTTCAGAAATGCTCATCATATCCGACAGACTATTAGGTTCTCCTATTTATCTGGCCATTACAGTTTCTTCTTATACCACTCAAGTGTTGCTTTAGCAATCTGCTAGGAGTCATTGTCCTGCTGGAAGGTGAACATCTGCCCAAGGCTCAAGTCACAGACTATAAGAATATTTCTGCATTTAGCACCATCCATCTTTCCCTCGGACCAGTTTCCCAGTCCCTGCTGCTGAAAAACACCCCACAGCATGATGCTGCCACCAAAACGTATCACTGTGGGGATGGTGTTCTTGGGGTGATGGGATGTGTTGGTTTTGTGCCTGACATAGCATTTTACTTGTTGGCTGTGAAGTTCAATTTCAGTCTCATCTGACCAGATCACTTTCCTCAAAACATCTGGGGAGTCACCCACGTGCCCTTTAGCAAACCCAAAATGAGCTTTCTTATTTTAAATACTTTGTTTTTTTTCTTCCCACTCTTCCATAAAGCCCAGCTCCATGGAGCGTACGGCTTATTGTGGTCCCATGGACAGATCTGCAGCTCCTTCAGGGTTACCTCTGGTCTCCTTGCCCGCTTTGTGAGATTTGGTGGATGGCTCTCTCTTGGCAGGCTTGTTGTGCTTTCCATTTGAGTTGATGGTTTTGATGGTGTTACGGGAGAACATCAGCAGTTAGGTTATCTTTTATAACTCCACCCTGAATTGTTCTTCTCAACAACTTTGTCCCAGTATTCATCATACAGTGTGATGAATACTGGGACAGAGGGTCATAGACTCTATTTATGACATAGAATGTGCAAGACTGGTGTAAACAGCAAAACAGTAACTTAACAAAAATTGTATTTTTAATTGCATAATGAGGAAATTGTTAATAAATAAAAGTATTTTTCAGAGTTTTCAGAATTTTTTTAAGATTCAGTCTATTTTAACGTTCTTCTGTCTGCTGATGTATTTATAATGCACATTGTCTCTCATGGTGAAAAGTAACAGAATTATCCAACTCTAAAGAGTAATTTAAGACGTGTCCTGTAATGCTCAGAAAGCACTACCACTGAAGCTGGAGAAGCAGAGACCCTTAGAGAGTAAAGAACAAAGAAATTGATTGTGAGACTAGAATAACTTTATAATTCAGAGAAAGAGCGTAATATTTCAATCAGAGAAAAAAATAAGAGCAGTAAAATGATGCTGGGTGGCCAATTTCCACCAATGTGTAACACATAAAAATCCTTCTTGTACCACTCCTGCTTCAACCGTTTGTGACCAAACCAAAAGAACGGTTCGGGCCAATCATGTTGCAGCATTATGGTTTAAAGCAGGACATACCAGCTGTGATGATAGCAATAAAGGTGCTTTATTGGTGTTTAAAGGTGCCGAGCCCACAGCTGAACCAAAATAAACATGGCAGCACAGGAGGACGCAAACATAGCTACTGCTTTCACATCTGTTTTAGTCAGAATCCAAGATTTCATCTTTGAAAGAAGAACAGCAAGAAGAGCCTTAACCAGCTTACCTTGTTATGGTTTCGATTTATCAATTGATTCATAGTAAGCACCAGCATGGTGGTGAAAGGATGATGGTTTAGAGTTTTTTTGCAGCATTATTTGCCCATCATGAACTCAACTGTATACCATTTTATTTTAGATTTTAATGTCAGGCCATCCATCCAACTGCTCAAACTTGACTGAAACCTGATCCTTGAGCAGGTGAATCAGCCCAAACACTGCACCAATGCTTCTCAAAAAGAAAAAGAATTAAAGGGCAGACAGTTTAAGTTCAGAATAAATAAAATACTGTCATTGCATCTAAATCTTAATGTTTTTTCACTGCTTCTGCATTTTTGACTGCTGTTTTTGCTGGATAAATAGGCTAATAATAATTGATATTTGCATGTAATTCTCACATGTTTATGTTGCTAATACTGAGACAATGTAAAGCAGTGGTGTCTAAACTTCAGGCATCACGGGCCAAAATTAGTGAGTTGAACGTTTTCGGGGTCATAATGTTGTTTTTTATTTTTGAATTCTTTTCATTTTACCTGCTCACTAATACATTAAACATGCAATATTTTATTGAAACAACATATTCTAGGTCTGAAAAAGGGTATATTGCTGTATTTAGCCAGTATGAAGAAAATATCAATTTGTAATTGAAACTGTTATCCTTAAAATAATTAAAAAAACTGTAGATCTGCATCATCTCCAAGTTTGTGACAGTAGCGCTCCAACCTTGTAGATGGAGTGCTGCTGTTTTTAAGGACATAGAGGCTCATCCTCCTAGATGCATTCCAAAGTTGCTCAAGTGCAAGCCACCAGAATTGACAAAGACTGCTGTATAGGTGTCGAAACGTTTTTTAGAAAAACTAAGCGAAAGTCCGGTTGCCTTGGAATTAAGCATGTCTGCTGTTGCAATGACCCGGATAACTGAGAATTTGCACGGACATGCAGCTCTGATTCTTAATGGAACAGGTGGACGTGGTAATGAGATGTAAGACCCAGAATCAATAAAGTGACTCAAAAATATATAGGCATTGATACTTGCAGATGAGGTTGTGGTTCAACACATCCTTTGGTTCAAAAAGAATTACATTTTCATATTCTTATTATTAATGGAGTCCTGGTGTTATCAGCTAAATTAGGTTTTTATAATCAGCCCATTGATGGTTCTTCTAAAGAAAAGGGGGAAAAATGCCTGAAACTCAATGAAATTAATTTATTGTCTAATCAAACTGAAACTGTCAATTTTCAGTTTTAATCAGTTGTCCTTACATTGGTGTTTTTGTACACAAATGCAGAGGCAACTAATTAACATACCTGAGAGCTAAAAACACAATTTATAAACCGCTAAGATGAAACAACAGTTAAATTATTTTTTGATGTAACTAAATAGAAGAAATGGGGCCAGTATTTGTCTCTTTGGTCCGTCAGTTCCTAAAGAGTTTGTGGTGAATGATCACTCCTTTGTATCTGAAACCCAAAGACACTGAAATGAAGATATAAGGAACAAAATCTTTAGCTGAAAACTGAAATGTTTACGATAATGTCAGACAGTTTGATTTACATTCAATTTGGATATCTAAAAATATTTTTTTATTGAGTAAGCCCTTGTCATTTCACTTACAGCAAAAACTATACAGTTAAATGTAATCAGTGAAGTGGGATACTCCTTCAGATGTAGGAAACTAAATGGCAGATGGCACATGTCCTGATGCCAAAACAGCACTGTGACTCACCCAAGTAATCAGGAGGACTTCTTGGTCAGCAATGCCTGTTCACCAACCTTCATTCGGTAACTATGGCAACCAAACACTACACTGGGTGATGGATGGTGATAGTCTCCAATACTTCCATTACTTCTTTGCATTTCAAGTCACACATTAACCACTGCATCCACGAATAGGTTTCAGTGTACCCACCACTTTGTCATCTAAACCTAAGGGTGTCATACCAGAGTATTGCTCAAAACCATTGCTATGCCTACATTCAAAGAATGTGAAGCAATCTGCATGCTTGTGTGCTGTCAATAATGTGTCCTGTCACAACAATGCAGTAGTGTGTTTGTTTCTTACAGATCAGCTCCTAGCAGTACAACTACTCTGCTTCCATGTATCCTCCCTTCAGTCAGCTGACTTTATCCTCTGTTGGTCAAGGAGCTTCCTTGTGGTCTGTCCTTGCCCTCCACATATCATCGAAGTTCCTTGAACAAGATGATGTAATTGGATACTTAAAAAAAAACAAATATTGTACCATTTCTGTATTGTAGATGAAATGTGTGGTGCTCTACCTGGAGTGTGAATGGGAGCGGAAATGTTAAAATGACATTTAAGACCTCGGTCGCTTTAGTCATTGTCAACTTTCTTTGTCAGTGTTACCAGTAAATATATATTTAAATTAGGGCTATTGGTCAATTAATAAAAATTAAGTAAATAGTCTGTTAAAATGTGGCTGTTAAAAATCTGTTAATCATGAATTATCACAATTAATCACATTTAAAGTCAGCTTATAATAATGACAATTCAAGTCATCAATTAAGTCATTAATTCAACAAAAGTGGCTTTATCTATATATATATATATATATATTACTTTGACATGCAAAAAGCTGTGGAAAAAAACATTTGATGGGCTGTGCTTGATGTGACCAACAATTTTTCAACATTTGGTTAAAGCAGCATCAAATCCTCTGTCACCTAGTGACACCGTCACTGCTTAATGTAAATTGTGTGCAGTGGAAGGCAGATGTTCATAGGGAATGAGTCTTGCAGCTCCTGTCATGTTTTGAGCACTATGTCCAAAGTGATGTTAACTTTTTCTCTATCGTCCATTCCTGTGTGACAGCCTGAATGTGCTGCGCACATGCCTTGGTACACCTAATCATAGTTAATGGAAAGGAGTACAGACAACAGTTGTCGTAAATAAAGTGAGCGGGGACGCCCCATGGTTATCATTTCTAGCAGAAATGATGATCGCAAGAGAAAGCAACATATAGCACTTTCTCTAACAGGCTTTGCTTCGTTGCTTTCTGGTTTTTGTATAATATCTCTATTTTGGATGTTATGGCTTGCCTTAGGTGTTAAATGACAAGTGGCGTGTGTTTTTTAGCGCTAGCCTGACTGAGTGAATAGAGGTGTATACGATAATGCTGAGCGGCCACTTTTCAAATTAATTGTTGTGTTAATTTATGTTATTGCATCAAAGTATTTCAAAAACGCAAGATCGCAGTAAAGGTCGGTTTCGCAAACTGTCAACCTTTTTGCACAATAATTCTAACATGTCCATCAAAAAACAGGGTTTAACATTATGCATCTACTGTATTTCAGTATTGATGAAGACTGAGCCTTGTGTGATACATTTCCTTATCGTTCTCCCATCACTTGTAAAGCAGAAAAGCCTGTTGAAGTGGGGAACTTAAAAAGAGAGACAAAGATGAGGAAACACAGTGGGCATGTGAAGTTGCAAAAGAAGTAAACCAAGTCATTAGCACGTTTAAATAAATACACTCCGCATGGTTTGGGAGGACTAAGAATGGCCTATGATGAGTCCCATTCATCAACCGGCCACAGAAACATGCATGCAGGGCTTCATTCCACCCTCTGCATCAACAAACATGGCCCCAGATTTAGAATCACAGAAAAATGCCAGCAATGAAACAATGTTATGAGAACAGCCACCACAGCCAGAGTTACTCTCTGCCCTTCTCAGACAACGGGCCTCTCTGTATGGAAATGTGCCTGTGTGTGTATGTGTCTGTGCAGGCGAATTAGCATTAAAGCACACATGTTCAAACAAACACGGGGAACCGAGGCCGCACGTGCAGAGTCGCTGTTTAGCTTCAAAACAGACGGCAACACTTCGGCCACTGCAGCCTCCTCTGCGTACACTTCCTTCGCACTTCCAGCTGACCACTATATAACTTGAAGACGCTCTTGGGAGCAGCCCATTAAAAATGAAGTGACTGTCAAGGTTCAAGTGCATCTTTATTTTAACTGCCTGTTTGCCTGGTAAGTTGAGATGCAATTTGAGGTGACCTTAGACTGCGGAAAAAGCCATTATCTTTACATTCAGTTTAGCTGCTGCTGTCAGTAGGAAAACAGTCGGTTCTTCAATCGACTGTTATTTGAATTACCATTGAATTTATGTATCCAAGATGCAATTTTCCTGTGGTTTTTAAGGCTATTGGCACCTTCAACCGCTTGGACAGTTACATAGGCTGGAAAAAATATGCATGGGAGTGTGTGAGAGCGAAGGGTATCATACACAAGGGTATCGTTACATAAAGCTATCATCTCCTGCCACTGTAACACACATATATACACACATGTACATCCAACACACACACACACACTCACAAGACCAGCTGTCTTTATAATAAAGAGAGGAAATTGCTGAAATTTATTCTGAGAAGCAAAAAGTCTCATTTCCATGGAAGTAAAGCGTCAAACCGTAATATGGCCTGGATTTAGCCGAAAACAGGTTTTAAACATTGCTGTAAATTAACCTTGGCAAAACCTCAGAATTATCTCATTGCGGACTCTGTTGCCTGTGTAGAAATACATTTCTAAGATTACATTTTTGGCTTATATCTGCTTGAACCACAAATTCGGGCCATTCTTTTGGCCATGCAGAATTTTGTTTTAATGCAACGTGATCCTTTAATGTGCCGTGTTGGCCTTTATGATGTGAAATCAAATAGATCCACTGCACGCTTCTGTAAGGGGTTGACAATTACATAAACTAGATGAAAAATTGCTGGGTATAACTATCTGTGAAAACAAAATGGTCTTTTATGTAGCTCAAACAATCCCATATAAATGATAAATGTTACTGAGTTGATTGCAGAGTGGAAACACTCCTGCAACAGTGTGCAAAAGAAATGACAAACCGTTATAAAAAGGAGCGTTGCACAATCGGTGCCATAACCACTCCTGGACAAAATGTGTAATGTCGAGCTTGAATGTGTGCAAGGAAAGTAATAGCTGTGTCAGGTAGTACAGAGAAGAGCTTATTTATCTAACTGTCATGATACTTTAGACTTTGAGCTTAGTCATTTGGGTTTTTAGTTTTCTATTCATCTATTTCTGTTTATTCCTACGCTTTGGTATTTTATTTAGTCTTTAAGTCATGTTCACTGTGTTTCCAGGGTTTAATTTGTTTCCTAATTCCAGTGGTCATTCCAGATCTTTTCGCCATTTACGCTAGTCAGGCTCCCCCTCTTAGCTGTGAGTTAATTACTCTCATCGGTCCACACACCAGTAATTGTGGTCCCTCTGTGTTTTTAGATTACAACTATAGTAGATCAGTTTAGGCTAAGACTGGGAAGCATAAGAAAAAAAAGGGATAATGAGCAGGGCTCACACTCATGTCTTCCCAATAATTAAAACAGTGTTTTTACCAATTGAGTAAGAAAATACCACTTTCTTATTTACCAAAAACATCGAAGTCCTTGAATTGTCATTGGTGCCAGTCTTTTATCAGGAGTGACGTCCAAAAATCTTCTTGTTGTCAGAGCGCAACCTGTGTAGATCTAATGTTGGTTCATTGAATCCATTTGAATTAATGTTTCGATCTGCCAGGGTAGTACAAATATGTAAAGATGCCATATTTATGACTATTCTTTTAATTTTACTCTGTCAAAACAACAAGATGTCTTTTTTCACACATTGATTCTACAATATCGTAACAGAAAATATCCATACTGACTCAAATGAAGCTGCCTTTGAGTTTTGGTTTATGCTTTTTGTCATTTTAGCATTATTTACATGTTTTTAGTGAATCGCTGATTGTAAGTCAAGGCTTTGACCACTTTTACCAGGATGTTCTGCTTGGTCTGAGCCTAGACGAAAAACAGATGCCTAACTAAGGTTCAAGTCAGGTCTATTGCTCCATGGCTCTAAGTTCAGTCCAGTGTTTTTTTACTCACTCTCTGCTAGTTTATCCAGTTTTTACCTGTCTGGTCCCTGAGTTTCCAAGTCCTATCATCATTCATGTTTTTGAATAGTGTTTTCTTTTTGGATGAATTCACTGCCTTTAGTTTATCGTTGTGTACATTTTAAACTTTTGATTCATTAAAGCATCAGTTCTTGCCAGAGTCTGCCTGTGTTTGGATCCTGGGACCCCACAAAGCATGACACTATTACTCATGTCATGTTTTGTGGAGTTTCTGGTAAAACTTACAGATTGCAACCGTTCTGTATGTACGTTTCAGATCAGACTTGAGTCATTACATAATGTAATGTGAACTCAGAAAATTCTGTGTATTATGAAGTTATTATTGTATGTTTAATTGATTCCTTGCAGTCAAGAGGAGCTGAACGGTTTGAGACAACAGCCTCGCTATAACTTGCAATGTCTTACTCTTCTTTGACCTTTCCGTCTGCACCTGTGTCGGCTCCTGTGTGGGTGTTTGTATGTGTGTCTGTGCAGACACAGACACACATACACAGACACACATACAAACACAGACATAGACACACATACACACATTTCGCTGCATCTGTCCTTTGTCAGTCCGTCTTTTCATCATGCTTGTTAAACCACCTGTTATTTACGCGGAAATCTTCAGCTTTTTTCAGCCTTTGGCTTCCATGTCCTTTGTTACCTTCTTGCCTTAGGAGTGCTAATCTTTTCACTTGTTTACCCACGTACTTTTCCTTATTCAAAAGGAGTTTTAAACAGTTATAAAATCTACTTCTACATTTGCAGCCTAGTTTTGTCCATTACCTTCCTAGGATTAATAATTTTTATGTTTATTCAAGAACACTGAAAAAAATCAAATGTATCTAACAACTAAGGTGAGTAAATTGATTTGCTGATTTTGATTGATTTATTGAAAGACTTTATTGGAAAAATTCTTATTGTGAAACTAAACAAAGTCCTATGAGTTCAGTAATGATGAAAATACTCAGTAATGGCTGTTTATTAAGAAGGAGTTACTTCTAGAAATAAAAGAATAATGTAACCATGCTTGTAATTATTTTGTTTAATTTTTTTTAAATATGTACATTAAAGTGTTTTTTATGCTGTTAAGATATTCTTTGCATCTTTGTAAGGACAGCCTTTAGTATACAATTTTTTAAAAGCACACCATGTCATGTGAAAGTAGAAATGGAACGAGATGTCATTTATTGCTATTGTGGTAATACATAATCTTCAAACACTATGAACAATTGTTACTTGTATGTCATTGCAGAACTTCTTGGATGTCAATCACACACACAGCATTGTTTTTAATTTACTTGTGTGTCTGTAGTAACTTCGTAACAATAGGCAGTACAGAAAGACAAATAAGCACGCTTCATGGATGGTCATTATGAGGGATTGCTGCAAAGCCGTGGACAATGCAGACCACTGTCACTGTGGCTCTACGGTCTTTCAGGAGGAGTGAATGCTGCTTGTCAAGACTTTGATGCAATCTGTTGGGTTTCCTTAGATAGCAAACCTTTTGACCAATCTGTATGGTCTGATTGAATTTGACTTTGAAAAGGGCCTTGAGATGATATATGTTGTGAATTGGCGCTATATAAATAAAACTGAATTGAACTGAATCGAAATTAAAATACTGACTTTTCATCAGAATATTATCTTACATTGTAGATTAAAAACTGCATTAAGAGATTTATATTTGAAACTACTTTTACATGAAACATATGTTTAGTACCCATTGGAATAACTGAACTGGAGAACTCTGTCCCCTGAACTAACGACCCTTCACACACTCAGGTGCTTTCTGGAATGGTTTCCAAATTCAGAAGTCATAAATCTGAAACAAAAACTAGGTCCTCTGAAGCTGATATGAACCAAACCTTTCCTTTTCTGAATTTCAGGTGGAGAGAACAAACTGCAGCTGCCTCAAAGGTCTCTTTGTCCCACTAAGAAGTCATTATTGTTTTAACGTCTACATTTACATGTCTGCACCAGTTCACCAGAGAATGAGAGTCGTTCACGGAAAACCAGAGAGGATATGACCGTTCATTATTTGGGTTATGAGGATCTGTTGGTCCTCATTTCACAACACACTATCCACACACCACATTAGGACTGAGCCATGGTCTCCAGAAGACCCATAGCTCTTGTGGGATAGTACCCACATGCAAATGTTTGTTTCATTCCCAAAGCTCTTTAAAAACAGTCTTGATATCTGAACTCTGAATGCATAACCTTATCTGGCGGACTGAGGCCCTTCCTACCGAAGATTCAACCTGGATAATTTTAAATATCGTTGTGAGGTTTGTTGAATTTCAGGCAATTTTTGAGATGTGAAGGCAAGTTCAGCTCTGAAGAGCTTCAGAGCACTTTCTCTTCTCCAGAAGATGGACGGACGGACGGACGGACGGACGGACGGACGGACGGACGGACGGATGGATATTGCTTTAACTTTCCTGGTGAGAATTCCAACTTCAGATTCCAGAATCCTACTTTTGAGCACAAATAAAGTAGTGACATGGTACATAAGGATATTTTCCTTATGTTCCTCAGTTACATTAAATGCGACCATAACTCAGATGCAGGAAGAAGTTGATAAATTGGCATTGCAAATTTAACTTGTCAACTTGTAGAACTTTAAAATTATGAAGGCTTCTTCTTGGTAAGTGTGCAATTTGAGTATTTGCAAACAAGTGCAGTATACTACGCAGGTCAGCAGGGCTCTCTAAGCAGTCACAAAGTTTTCTTACACATCAGGCTGGCTCGGCATAGCAGCAGCTGTTGTCCCAGATGGCCCTCGGGTATAAAAAACTGGACTATGTGTGTACTTGACAGCCTCCGTGGCTCACCTTGAGACATACCTGGTTTTTACACATCTTCCAATGCAAGCATTCTCAAGTCTGTGTGCTAGCTGCGGGTACATAGCTGCTGATGTGGTGTTTTTATTCCTCCTTCTACTCTTTTGAGCATTTCTTGGTAATGAATAAAACACGGGTTTTAGGTTTCCACCACACAGTACCAGCCAGAGATGTTAATCAGAAAACATGACAGGGATCTGCACAGTGTCTGATCTGGACCAATCTGCTCTGTTTATACACAGTTTTTTTTTTCATTACATGCCGGAGTGGGAGGAAGCATAAGAAACCTTTATCACATTAATAATATCCTTGTCAGATTCCTGCAGGACAGGGTTTGTGATGGAAAAAACAGAAGGAGAGAAGCAACGCAGACTGAGCTGATTTTCAAAGGTTCTAGCCTGAATAAACAAAGAGACTCATATTTATCTGGTAGTTTTGGCCGAGAGAGCAAGAAACAAACCAGCGCCTGAACTGCATGTTGACTGAAACCCCCAGTGCCAATTACATGTAATTTTCTGACGGCTGTAATTGTGCTTCATTTAAAAGTTAACAAGAGCGTGTTTGAATTTGCTTTAACTCTGCCTTTGAGTCCAGTACTCTGGTGTTTGATGTAATAAGTGGGATTGATGAGCCAACCCTTTGTGCAAGGTTGTTTCCATATTGACGTATGTCAGTTTATTAGGATGAATATCAATTGTAATATTTTCAGAAGGATCAGAAGCCCTTGCCGCATGGTGCTGGTGTCTTTTTAAGTGTTGCCTCAAAGCTAGAAGGTCTCCGGTTTAATTTTCAGCAGGGTCTTGTTTTTCTTTTGCAACACAGGGTTTTCTCCACTTACACGGGTTTCCTCCTCCAGTCCAAAAACATGTTGTCAGGTTAGCTGTCGACTTTAAATTGCCCTTAGGAAATGAGTGTGTCTTGTCTGTCAGATTTCAGACATGTTCAAACATTGATAAAATCATCAGGATCCTTGTCCAAAGGTCTTGAGCAACAGGGCACTTGGGAGTTTTTTACTTGACACAGAAAAGTGCCAGTTAAAGTCTAGGATGTCTTTACATGATAGTACTTAAATAAAATATATATAAAAAAGAACAATAAGCAATAAGAAAGGTTGCAATGATATTTAAGGAACACATAATGAAGGATGTGTTATTTCAAACTTAAAAGCAGTATATTAGTAACTCTGATAGATTGCAAATGACTACTAATATAATTTCCTTTGGTTGCCCCAGAATTGACCAAAGGTCCCCTTAATTATACAAACAATATTATACAAAAAGAGCATGTTACAAAGCAGCCATAAGTCTCTGTTGTGTCCTCATGCCTGGATTATGTAGTTTTTACAGTATATCAAACGGATCCCAAGAATCCATGACAAGCTGAACACTTTATTACAATATTATGAAACTATCGTTTTAAGAAAGGAATATAAAACCTTGTATTAGCCACCAACTCAGTGCCATCTAAGAGTAAATCATACAAATGCAGATGGTAGAGCATACTTTTAGTGCATCAGTTGTGTGGCGGATCGCAGCACCAGAGTAGTTACATGTAAAAAATAACCCGTCTTTCCCACATCAGTCACATAACTGCAACTGTCTGTTGTCTTCATATGCTTATCATTATAAATCTTTGCACAGTTCATGTGCATTTTTATCCACATGCAAAAAAATTCACAAGTTTTGTAGGTCCGCTAGGATTTCAGAAATTAGGTATATGATAGAATAAGGAGTCAGAGAGTCTTTATATATATATATATATATATGTTTGCGTGTGTGTGTGTGTGTGTGTGCTTGTTTTGTCGGTTCAGTTGAGTTGTTGTCATTTGACTCAAATAAACACACCCTCTTTCCTTCATAAATTTTCCATCAAGCCTTTTTCTAAATGCATATTCCCTCCCTTCCCATCCATATCATTGCTCTCCACCTCATTCCACCTTCTTTTATCAGCCTTCCTCCCATTACAGACCTGCATCAACATTTCTCCTTGTCTCATCCTCCCATTTGACCACCATGCAGAACCAGGAAAACAGTGTGGCTGACCTCCAGATACCCTGAGCTGTGTGAATGTGTGTGGGCAACTCTCGCTGTAATGACTCACAAACAGGTGAGGGAGCATAGTTACGCACACACCTGTCATCAGGCAGGCTCAGCAACACACAAACACAGTAGCTAACTGGGTAAGAAGAGCCCTGCCAAGGCCAGCAGACACGGCATGAAGCAGTACTCCATGTCAATAGCCAAAATGTTTAATATTCAGAACTTTACTGTTAATGCAAAGGTTTGTGATGGGTTGTTAGATGGAGATCAAACACCAACCTCTGTTTAAGAACCTTTATTAACGTCAAATTGTTTATTCAAACTTTGGATGGCCAAAGATTAGCTGCACATACAACAACAGAGTCTTTGAAAAGTCGAGAAAGCCGTTTTTTCTCTGGTAAACTTGTTTTATACATTGTGATCCAAAGATAAATAAATGGAAGCTTACTATCAGGAATAGTGTGACATTCTGACAATTAGCTGTCAAACCCATGTTATCGTCTCATGTCACACACCCGTATCTTTACGGTATACATGTGTTCAAGATGATTGTGAACCTTTTTCAAAGTCCTTCTCTTCTAGATTCACACCCCAGGTTAAGTTTTTTTTCACCTCATAATAGTTCTCAATAATATTGAATTAGTCTCAATTACTTTGAAATGCAATAAATAACTGCAAAGAAAATGAAGCTGAGGCGCAAGTTCAATCGAAGAAACTCATCACCAGCCTCCATTCAATCAGAGTCCGATACGCCTCTGATGTGAGCCAATCAGCTACGAACCGCACCTCCATGAAGCCAATCAGCATCCCGCACTCATCTTAAAAGCAACTTCAAATCCACGTCTCAGCCTGCTAACCAGCAAGCGCAAACGGATTGCGTGTTGGATTTCGAATCAGATGTCCGATTCAACCCACCCCCAACCCCTTCTCCACCATCATAGCTGAGTTCATCTAGCTTCCAAGACGTTCCTCCATCCTCAACCCATCAGAGTGTTTTCTCCCTTCAGTCTTCATCACTCCCTATCGCCTGTTATTGGTCCGGCAGAAGACCACCATGTTGGGCCCGGTTCTGCCAGAGGTTTCTTCCCAAAGGGGAGTTTTTCCTCTCCACAGTCGCTTCAAGCTTGCTCATCATGGACAGTTCATGCAAACCTGTGTTTATCAAGTTGGACATCTATCTTAAACAGATCATCATATGGACTGAACAAACTTCTTCTATCTCCACTCCACCACCAGTTTCAGACCTGGGGGGAACATCCCTGTTCTCATACATCTACTTATGCATATTAAAGTATAATTCAGCATTAATGTTCCTGCCGAGGTCTGAGCGCCAAAGACTTAAAATATTGTATCAATAAAATCCTTCTAATTGCCATTTCTTTCTCTGTGAGTTTTTCAGATTGAAACATAAATAATGAAGAAACAAGGGTATGGGCAAATGATTTATCTCCAATATTAATACACACAGTCTAAATACAACCTTGCTGAAAATCTTTTAAGTTTAAGTTAAGTTTCAAAGACTAGTCATATGCAACAATTTAAAAAAGGCTAAAACCTAGGTTAAAGCTACAGTGGGTAACTTGTGCTTTTTTTAAACATATTTCTTAAAACTGTCACAATGTCCTGACAGTCAACCATTGACTGCTGGAAATAGGCCCCTTGAATGTCTGACTACTGTCATTCAAGCTCAAGATTGCCGGTGGGCTGCAGCTATGTGGAAATATGGCGGAGAAACAACTTGCTTTACAGAAAACTGCCAGAGTGGCACATGCTCAGCAATCAAAACAGGTAAACATCGGAGGAGCAGGACAGGCTTTGCTGTGGGGGAAGAGCTGAGGAGGGAGGGCTGTAGCGCAGCAGAGAGCAAGGGGGAGGGACCTGTAAGGTGTTCTTGATCAAATTTTCAGGCTAATGCTGCATTCCATTTACCGCGGAAATCAATAATAGCGCCTGCGAATGGGGTAAACCTGAGTAAACAAGCGTTCCTGTTAACACAGTGGGAGAAGTCTGGATTCTAAAATGAAAACAAAAAAACACAAAATGTCAGGATTCTAATATGGTGACGGCCAGGAAAGCTGTTGTTTTGTTTGTAGTACCTCTTACAATCGTCGTTTAAAGCTGCACTTCCACATGCAAACACAACTTTTAATTTGATCAGTTCAGAGTTGGAGCCTCTGCATGTAACATTTATTTGTGTCTATTTTGTATATTTTCCAACTTTGTCTTGTAAAATAAACACGATTTCATCACAGCTTACATTAATTGATGCAAGGAACTGCCATATTGAATCTGACATCCATCCATCCATCCATTTTCTTATTTGCTTTATCGGCCTTAAAAAATTTCTATGACTTACTGGGGGAAATTCCTGTTGATTTTTCCAATTGGAAGCCAGATCTGGCTGCAGCTGGAATGCAGCATAAATCCAGTTTTCTCAAGTTTTCACAAACAATGCAAACAAATACTTACAGTTTTATCAGTCAGGTCTCTCTTGAAAATTATATACCTGGATCTCAATGAGAATACCTGTAAAAATATAGGTTGAACAAAAAATAAAACAGTTCCTTGCAAAACTCAGAGGCTCCTGTGTTTGTTAGTGAACATTAGCGGAAAGCATCATGAAGACCGAGGAACACACCAAACAGGTCAGAGATAAAAAAATGTGCTATTCTAAATCAACATTCACTCTCTAAATCTGGGACTGGCAAGAGAAAAGCTATTCATGAAAGAAAGCCATAGAAAATCCCATTTTAAGGTTGCCACAAGTCATGTAGGGGACGCTGCGAACATCTGGAACAAGGTGCTCTGGTCAGATGAAACCAAAATGACACTTTCTGGCCTACATTCAAAGCACTGAGGTGAAAAACTAACACTGCTAATATACCTGAACACATTTTCCTCATAGCCACATGATGGGGGCTGCATCATGAAATGGGGAGGATCTTTCTCAGCAGGGACAGGGAGTCTGGCCAGACACGAAGGAGGATGGAGCTAAATGCATCTTTGAACAAAACTTGTATTTACAGACAATCTCTTCCCAATCTGACTGAGCCTGAGTGATTTTTATCAAGAACAATTCATAAGTCTTTAGGTGTGCAAAGCTGGTGTAGACACACTTCAAAAGCAGCGTACAACCAATGGAGACAGTGGAACTGCACACAAATGTATTTGATTCCTTATTTATTTAGCATTATTGCTATTCATTTGTAAAAGATTTTGTACAGGAGAAAGCATCCATTTTGAAATAATATAAGGTTTGTGGCTGTAATGTTACAAAATGTGAAAAAGTTGAATCCAAAAGGTTCAATACTCTTGCAAGCAACATTTCTGCTTATCAAAACGCTCCATTTAGCATAACTTAAGGGAGCGATATGGTCAGATATCAGCTACAACTGCTTCTGATGGTGATGACAGTGTTTAGTTTTAAAAGTGTTGCAACCTGATATGTGAGTTTTTTTCTGAAGCAAGCTGCAAGGTGAAACTGCACTCCAACCACTGTTGAAATTACGATCAAATTAAAACTCTCTGGTGACAGTCCTCCTGCTTGTCGAGGAGCCCTCTGGGAGATGGCTTACAGAGTTTGCAGGTCGTTGCTTTGTGGAGTTTGGCCAGATATAAATCTCCTTTCTGCTGTTGGAAAGCAACTCGCGGGTGCGTCAGAAGCTCTGGGAGAGTTGGTTGAGAGCGAAAGTTAGAACAGCAAAGATTTATTTGTTTTTTTTGTTCCTGCAGGCAGAGCTTTATGAGGTAACCAGCCGTCCCGTGCATACCTGGCTGACACTCACAAACACACATTGACGTATTCAACCTCAAGGCTTGTGGGGTTCCTTCGCTGATTTAAACCAGGTGATTAAAAGCTTCATTATCATATCCATTTCCCCTCACTAAGACGTGCACAAACACCCACTCACACTTTGTTTGACCCTCCGTGTTCGGTTAACATCCTCATTCCTTCTCCTGATTCTTACCCACTCAGCTCCCACACACACACACACACACACACACACACACACACATACACATCCTTGTTTAACATAAAAAGTGAGGACTGTGCCTTGACTTCTGTAGACTTTCATTAATTTTCAAGCCTTTCTATGGGCTTACCCTGACCTTTACCAGTATACACCTAATCCCACCCTAAACCTAACTGACACCTTAGTGCTAAAGCTAACCCCTAGCCCAGAAGAAAAGTGAGGACCAAAAAAGGTCCACATTTTACATGAAAGTCCTCACTTTACTAGTAAAATGAGCAAAATGTTCTCACTCAGCTGCGAGTACAAGAACACACACACGCACGTGCATACACACAAATAGACACCTCTCCGGGCCTTTTGTGCAAATCCCTGCATTCCTCTGCTCAGAGTAGAGCACTAATTATCTCATTTCAAATCAGAGGGAGATTTACAGCGCTCATGCTGCAAATCTGTCGCACCAGTTGCGCTTACATTGTTGAAAAGAATGCGCACAATCCCCGCTGTAACACAAAAAACAAATCACGATAAGCGGAGTCATGGCTGATCACTATTGGCAGGAGGGGACAACGGCTGGGTGACACTGCGCCACTGCCACATTGGGAAAAAAAAAAATCGCCTCGACACATCCGCTGTCAACAAAGCTCAGAAACAGACGCTGAAGATGATTTAAAAAAGAATGAAAAAGGGTCAAACAAAAAGTTTGAGACTAGGTCAGAGCTGTACAACCTTGTCACATGCCATTAGTGCACTGGTTTTTCCACAGTGTGGCCCTGTCACTTCTAACCGCTTGTCTGACACAAAAAGAAATGTCTATTTGTCCTCAAGCTAAATAGTCAAACATGTCAAAGGGAAAGTCAGCAAATGACAGAAAAATCTGTGCTGCAGGTTGTCATTGTTTAACTGCGAAGCGTGGCTTCTTCCTACTGTGGAGTGATGCATTCCTTTGTTTCAGTTTTATCTGGTTTTCTTTTTGTGACTAAATCATAAGGTAGATGTAAACACAGAAAGAAGAGAACATATATCTTGTTTTTCTGATTTTTCGTTTCACAAGTGCTGCCTTTCATCTGGGAAATCTTACCACAGGTCGCCTGTGACACATTTGGTTTTAATTGTGGTTGTTTGTTATTCAGTAAATCTTTATTTTCTCTCCACAATGTCTTGTGAAACACTGCCTTGACTGACTGAACTGAAGTCTTTATATATATAGTTTATAAATACACCTGCTGCATGTCTGGCCATGAGTAAAAACTCACAAAGAGCAGCTGTAACCTGACAAGTGTGGGTGGGGAAATGAATTTGTTGAATGATTTAAACCTGTGAGTGCATGTTTCTGGGGGAATCAAATACACTTCAGTAAAAATGTCCAATGCTGTGTTTTATTTGAAAGTTCTGGGATTGAATTGGGTTTAATTTGTTTTTGTCAGTTCCCTGCTGTGGAAAGTTTATTGTGCCCCAACGATGCTAAGAGCTTCTTTAGTCGTTGCGTGTTTGTGTCCCCCGCGGCTCTTTGTTAATACAAACCATTCTGACAGAACATGCTTTCCCATTCTCCTACATGCAGTCAGATGCAGATGCAGATTCTTACTGGGGAGGATGGGTTTTCTGTATCCTTGCACTTTTTTTATTTGTGAAATGAAAATTACAATAAAAAACCTTAAAAATGTAGAAATAAACATATTCTCCCTACTCCCTACTTTTTATTAACTGTCTTGTTTTTTATTCATGGAGCGATCAACTTTCATCACTTAAGAACATACCACAGGTCTCAACAAGAATTAGGTCAGGTTAGGAAGGGGGTCATGTCCCCTTTCTCTCATTTTAATAGCCCTTACTGGCTTTTTTCATAGTTTTTCCCCACATACTTCTTGATTTAAAAAATAAATAAAAGGAATACAGCCATCGTGATCTGTAACCAGAGAACAACTGCTGTATGGAGCTTAGTGTTTCGATCCTGTGCTTTGATATTTTTCTTGTTCTTTATTTTGTTCTGAAAGATCTAGCTGTAAACTGTTCATTTCTGTGTTCATTGTTGTCTCGAAGATGTTGCCATATTAGTTCATTCCTTTAGTTTCTTAGTTTATTCTTGTCTTCAATTCCCTGTGTATTCTAGATGATTCCCTTTGGTCAGTATTAGTCTTTTCCCATCTTTCAGTAGCTTCTTTTTGCCTTATTTCAGCTCCTTCTGTGTTAATTAGTTACCTTCCATCAGTTTCAGCTGTTCCACATAATCCCTTGATTAACTTAACGTAATTCTCCACTCTTCCCTCAGTATTGATTGCGCTTTTTTCTTTGCTGAGTTCTCCCATTACTTCCCATTAATTTCTATTTGTGTCTGCCTGTTCCTCCATGTTGCGCCATTATTCATCCTGTGACTCTGCCTATGGTTGATGTCCTGTACGTTTCCTGAGATTGTTATTAAATCGTTATCATGCATATCCCATGATCCTGTCTACACTTGGGTTCTACTCCAAATCTGCACAACCTGACTATAGAGTGCTGCAATGCTGGCTTTCCATGTTACTGCACACTGCTGTTCAGCTGGCTAAAGAAAAATAGGCTACAACACTTTTCCATGTTCATACCTGAGCAGATACCCTGACCAAATAACAAGTGAATATAGGGTTATTGTACTACCAATGAAACCTTCTGAAGAGCCAAACAGCCAAATGGTCGAATAATCGTCATAATGAAAGCATCTACTACAATTTCCAGCATTTATTTGATCTTTTTTTCAAGTCTGTATAGGAATCCAAATAACATAGATAAATAACATAAATATGATAATATTATAACTGTAATGAACAACCTGTTGTATTTCAGAAGTGGAACGAATGTATGTTACCTAATATTATAAATAAAAAGTAATGGAGAATGTTATATATTTTAGTTTTGAATTTGAGTATACTATAATTTCATGAACATCTGTGCTACAATTACTATGTCTACCCACGTCTACTTGGTTCAAGAATAAAATTCTGCTTTGTTGTTTTTTTTATCTGAAGATGCAGACACATACAGTAGTAGTGTGACACATTTTCAATAGTGAGATCAATGCCTATGCAGTTGTGGACCAGTCTGATTCACTTAAATTTCTTGACTGGAATAAATCAGTAATTTATACATAGAGAATACTAACAATGTGAAAGGCAGGTGGATCCATTAGATGCTCAGCAGAACATCTTACAAGCGCAGAAGTTATTTTTGTGATGATTCATCCCTAAACCAAATCTAATTATGTCGAAACATTATCCTAACTTCAGCATGGTTGTGGTTTTGTCCCAAACTATGATCTATACCCACTTCAGACCTACTTTTTCCCGACTTAACCCAATCCAATTATTGTTTCCATGGTATAATTTCTCCTAGTTATTTGTTGCTATTTTGGAAGGCCTCCACAGGGACAAACTTAACTAAGAGCCTAAACACAAGCCTGCAAAGGTCTGAAATTGCGCCTGTTTTAAAGTTTTCTCTCTTTTAGTGTGAACGTCCTCTGAGAAGCAGCTTAAATCCTGGAGTGTAGCGCATAAATAAAACCAGATGACAACTGCATCACTCTGCTCCCTTTTCCCGAAGTCGTTCTAACTGCCATACATCATTGGCATTAGCAGAAAAACGAAAGTTTAATGAAGTTTGCTAAAAATCCTACACATTAAAGCATATAATTTAAAACATGACTGAAAGTAATGCATTTTCAAAAAAAAAGGCAGTGTAGGGTTTCTTGTCCTGCAGGTTCTGGCCAAGAAAAATGTTAACTGGGGTGTTATAGGCCCATAAATGTACTGCAATGCCCCAGGCAAAATTTATACTGACATATAAGGTAAATCATGCCGGTCCTTCAAAATGCTGTAAATGGAGCTTAAAAACTGTGTTTCGACAACTAATTGTTTTCTATGCACGTCTTTCCCCGTGTGTGCTTTATCAAAATCTGAGAGATTTTCTGGTAAAGACTTTTGGCCACATCAAACTCAAAGTGGCCACATCAAATTCAAAGTGGCCAAAACCTTATGAGATTACAGAGATTGATGGTTAACTTAATGGGTTGACACGGTACGAAACAAATGAAACCTATTGCAATGCCCTACAAGCAGAACTGTACCAGTTTCTGTGCATGACAGTGGTTCCCAACCCTGGTCCTCAGGGGGCCATGCCCTGCATGTTTTAGACGTTCAAACGACTGCATGACCTCATCTGCATGCCATCAGGTGCTGCAAAAGCCTCTTAATCATCCATTCAAGTCAGGTGTGTGGCAACAAGGAGACGCCCAAGACATGCAGGACCGGGGTCCCCGAGGTGCAGGGTTGGGAACCACTGGTGTCTGGCTCAAAGAGCTTAATGGACTCATGTTGGCAAAAACCTTCCACTGAATGTTAAACACACACTTGTAGCCTTGAAAAATAAGACAGGGCAACACCCATCACCCCCACCCCTGAGATGAGTCACTGAAGACAAAAGGGAGGTGAGGTGAGGATCACAAGGTCAAGGCAGTGATGGAGAAACTGGAACCCATCATGGGAAGAGCAAAAACTGATCATTCTTCACACTCAAACTCACAACTGATCTGCAGACATTGTGTGTTTAATGAAAACCGACCACCTGGCACCCGCGCACAGGCCACCCCCGGGGTCAGAAGTCAAACTGGTGACAGCACACAATGGAAGATTAAAAGGAAATCCTGTGAGCCGTCTGCCAGGAGAGGGCGTGTTCGTGTTGAAGATGATTGCATTGCTTCATTCATAATTAAACTATCTACAACAGATGCCAGAACAAAGCATCCATAATTAACAGCATAAAGAACATAAGACCCGATTCTCCTCTTACGCTTTTGGGAATTTCAGTGACTGTAAGCTGGCTCGAGTGATGGGAGTCTGCCCCGCTCATGACTCACCGATGAGCCTGTTTTTGACAAACCGCTTGCCAGCAGCTTGTCTGGAAAGTCAGAGCTGGGGTATTCCAGGACTACGGATGCATCATGTAAAGACAATTGCAACAAATCAAACTTTAATTAGGTAAGGAAGTGATATCAGATATCCTTTTGATTGGTCACTGGAGCATCCTTTAAAGGGGTTATATGTGTTTGAAAAGATTACAACCAACTACACCCTTGTTTCCTCCGTCATAAACACACCATTGGAACCAAATGTCTGAGTAAATGTTTGTAAAAAACCAACCCTGCGGCTTCGAAACTGAGATGTTGTATTTTTTGTGAAGTCTGCTACCCTGTTCATATTTAAAGAAAACTTACTTTCCAAGTAAATAATGGCCTGCAGTTATGCCTTTACTCAGAGATGAAAGCTGCAACAGATTTTTTTTTACAGTATACTTTCATTCATCCATTGTCCTCAGTTTATCTGAGGTCAGGGAGCAGGGGTAACAGGTCCAGGACAGAAACCCTGACAGTTCTCTCCCTCACCGACACTCCAGCTCATTTCTGTGGCCAGAATGGATATACAGTCCCTCCAGCGGGTTCTGGGTTTGGCTCAGAGTTTATTCCTGTTGAGATGTGCCTGGAAGACCTCTAGGGGGGCCCCTGGAGGCCTTCCCCTCAAATACCCAGAGCTCCTCACCTTATTTCCAGAACTGTGTCCAGGTATCTTACGGAGGAAGCTCCTTTCAGCTGCTTGTATCTCATTCTTTTCACATCTCCTCCACAATCTGGGATTATAGTTATGTTTTTAGTTTGTTTCTTTGCAAACATGTAATTTCCCATTTGGATTATTAGAGTACATCCTGGTTAGGTTTGTGTTTTCAGTTCATATTTTACACACTGTAGCTCGGCCCTGTGCAACAGCATTTGAAATGAAAACATCAATTAAGTTCAGACTTTGAGCTACACTTTGATTAGGAGAAAAGGTTTCGTCCCAGTTGTGTTATCAGTGAGTTGTAAATGATTTTCACAGAAAATTCTTCTCTTACATTTAAAAACTCCCTTTGCTTTCTCAGCTATGAGACCCAGTGAGCTTCGCTGTGTTCAGTTCAGTCCAAAATACTTGTCTAAACCTTTGAACAATCATGGAGCTTTATACATCTTCTGTCACATCATCAAGACATATTGCTGACATAGTGCTGTTAGAAGCCACACATGCTTTTCCCCTGACCTGTTGTATTACAAATGTCCTATTGATAGAGGATTCAATATGAAACTGAAGCAAACTTTAAGCAAATTGAATATACAATAATAATATACGATATTCCTTTTCTAAACTAAACCG
Source organism: Fundulus diaphanus (assembly GCA_037039145.1). Taxonomy (NCBI): domain Eukaryota; kingdom Metazoa; phylum Chordata; class Actinopteri; order Cyprinodontiformes; family Fundulidae; genus Fundulus; species Fundulus diaphanus. The sequence continues at coordinate 39,939,810 of CM073123.1, read as the reverse complement.
TAATTTAGCCAGGAAAGAACTCATTGTGATTCATTTCAATTAAATTTGAATTAGCGCTAATTTGACAGATTGGTCAAAATGTTTCCTATCTAAGGAAACCCAGTAGATTGCATCAAGTCTTGACAAGCAGCGTTCACCCCTCATGAAAGAGCGTAGAGCCACAGTGGACAGTCGACTGCATTGTCAAAGGCTTTGCAGCAATCCCTCACACTGAGCATGCATGAAGCGACAGGGGAGAGGAAAACTCCCCTTTATCAGGAAGAAACCTGCAGCAGAACCAGGCTCAGTGTGAACGGTCATCTGCCTCGACCGACTGGGGGTTAGAGAAGACAGAGAAGAGACACAAAAGCACAGAAGCACACATTGATCTAGGAATCCTTTCTATGTTATATGGTAATGGCAGATGATCAGACCCCTTGGATGGTGTCACAGCTAACAGAACGCTAAATCAGGTGTACCTACTATGAAGAGAAAAATACAGAGAGAACATCAGGTTAAAAGTTGAAATAACAACAAACAATGCAAATTGGAACAGTAGCAGAAGTCAGCAGAGTGAGAGAAATTCAAGATTCAAGATTCTTTATTGTCACCGCATGTTACTGTAGTGAAATTCCTTTCAGGACACACTCTGGCCTAGAGTACACACTACAAACAAGAGACAATAAACATGTGTAGAGCTTTTTTCTTTCACATTAGAGCGTGCAAAAGATAAAAGATAAAAAAAAGTTAATGTCAGAGTCCGAGGGCTTTGATATCAGTCCATTCGCAAGTAATATAAGCCATGTTACATAGATCAGTCCGTCCTTCGTGAATCACAAGTAATGAGGTAATAAGGTGCTTTTGTGCAATGATTTTGAGGCTACATTTACAGAAATGTGCAATTGATATTCCTGAGAGAAGAGTGTGCAAATAGGCAATAACAGTACAATGATTGTAACATATGATGGACTTTAACATATTTAACATTAGATGGATTGTAGCATATGATTGTAACATATGATGAACATTTCATGGACAAACTCTCAGGAGGGGTCTATCGCCCTCTGCTAAGGAATAGATCTTGATGTCCTCCAGCAGCCTAAGCCTATAGCAGCATAACTATAGAGATAACTCAGGGTAACCTAAGCCACTCTAACTATAAGCTTTATCAAAAAGGAAAGTTTTAAGATTAGTCTTAAAAGTAGACAGGGTGTCTGCCTCACGGACCAAAACTGGGAGTTGGTTCCACAGGAGAGGAGCCTGATAGCTAAAGGATCTGCCTCCCATTCTACTTTTAGAGACTCTAGGAACCACCAGCAGACCTGCAGTCTGAGAGCGAAGTGCTCTGTTAGGAACATACGGGGTAATCAGAGCTCTAATATATGATGGAGCTTGATTATTAAGGGCTTTATACGTGAGAAGGAGAATTTTAAATTCTATTCTTGATTTAACAGGATACCATGGAAGGGATGCTAAAATTGGAGAAGTATGATCTCTTTTGTTAATTTTCATCAGAACTCAACTCTTCATCATAGACCAAGGATCCCTTTTGCAAGTGTCCTGGTAGTGCTACAAAAATTAAATTACAGATGTAAAACATTGAGGCTTTATAACTATAAATAAAAATTTTATTAAATAATAAATGTAAAGTATTTCAACAGATGTACAACAACTTCAGGGCTAAAAGTGGTTGGAAATCTAGAAAAAGCACCTTACTTTGTTGCTTCTGAATGTTTAATAATAAATTTAAAGGTGGAGCTGCTTGGTGACGTAGCTGTAAGAACTGTTAACGTGCAGAAAGAAAGTTCTGAGTTTGAAACCTGGCTTGGGCTTTTTCTGTGTGGAGTTTTTTTTTTTTTTGTCTGTCCATGAATACATCTTGAGAACAAAGATGATATTGTCCAATGTGTTTCGGTGTGACAGAAGTCAGTAGATATGAATGAAACAAAGCAAGAATTCCCTCAGAAATGAAGACAATGCAGGGATTTAATCTACAGGCAGTTTAAGACTGGCATCCAACCTGACCATATAGCTAACATTGTTGAAGGACAAAGATGCAACATCTGGCATGAAAAAAAATTTCCAAACACGTTTAAGTTAAAGCGTTTGTTGTGTCTTTATTTTGATGCACTGGGAGTCGTTTCCTTACTTTTAACATTGGTGTTTTGATAAAGCTATGTATATTTTTCAAGAAGCGTGTTAGCACCGCCCTAATGTCCTCACCTCCACTAAAAATCCTCTTTTGATCAAGCTGTCAATTTATGAGCAAGTTAAGAACCGTGCTTTGGAAAAGGAATCACACCATGCACGCCACAGTCTATGGATTTTTTACTTCTGCTTAACAAATATGCACAGCTTTGTGTTGGTCAGTCACATAAAATTCCTAATAATTAAACTGGGGTTTTAACATGTGATAATAATAATTTTTGCAAGGCCACTACATGTACTGGAGATGACAAAGCAAGAGGATGTTGTCTTCACTTAGTTGAAGGTCAGTGTTCACATCAATTCTCTGGACTCAGCTAACTAGTTGCAGATCTCCAAGCGGGGAAATCATTCTTTCTTCCTCATGTTTAGCAGCTGTGGGCATAGAGCCACATACTTGTAATCTATACAGCCACACACGCACGCACTTTAACCTTGCAGTGATACGAATAAGCGTATGCAAAACCAAAAACAGATGAAAATATTTGCAGACACACACAGTGAGAACACCCATTAAGTTCAGAAACCTCGTACTGCAGCTAAAAATAGCGGCAAAACCTCCAAGTCAACGTACACGCACTAAGGCCCAACTTCTCTGATATTTCATTAGTGTGTCACACTATTGGAAAACAAACATGTCTCCACAGTTCATGCGTCTTACAGACGCTCATACATCACGCACAAACCCACAGACGTTGATCCTAGATGTGGTGAGACTAAAGTACAACGGAGAACTATGATGATGATGATCTACCTCTCCGACTTTAATAGGTGCTTCTTGCACATATCATTTTGTTTTCATTAAAACTTCACTCTTTCTAGACTTTTTATCCATGTGAATGAATATTTACAAATTTGTTCATTGTAGTATTTTTTACAAAAGGGTGGTTACTCAATTTTATGCACAAATACATCTAACTTGAGTCAGTCACTTTTAATGTTTGTCTTAGTGTATGTTTGAGTTCACATGAGTTTGCTTTATTTGGCATTTGATAGACATGAAACTCAAAGTAAGGTTTGTTCATGTTTTTAATAAAACAAATATAACGAGCACTTGCGAAAAAGATTTAAAAATAAGATGAACTAAAATTAACAGGATACGCTGCGATTTTTGACACCTGTAAGCAACATGGGGTTTCTCAGCCTAAATGCGTGTTTATCCTTGGGCTTACAACAAACAAGTGAGCAGATAAATTATGCTGTTTTTCTATTTTTGAAAGCAAGCAAACTTGGCTCAAAAAAAGTTTACCTTTTGTCAGAACTCCCCCCTGGAGATGTCCCACTCTGATCTGAAGATATGACTTTGGGTTCGGCACTGGAGTTTCTGACTAGACTTGTTTCCTAATCCCAGTAGTGGGTGTTCTGTCTGGGGTTGGCCAGTGAGTCATGTGACCTATGTTGTACCCAGATAGTTTTCAAAACATGTGTTCTTCTTTGATATACAAAGTTCATACATTATTCTGTTGCTATTATGAATCAAGGGTTTCCCTCCTAATCCCAGGTGGATTGTATCCTTTGCAAACAACGTTGGCAGTAAAAAGAGACTGTATTGACTGCTGCACCTTCTGTTGGTGTGATATTATGTTGTTTTAGCCCTGCTCCACAATATGCGGAGACAGTAGTCCATCTTAAAGAGAGATATAAATAATGCTGCAGGTTCTGCTTGAGGTTTCTTCCTGTTAAAGGGGAGTTTTCCTTTCTGCTGTTGCTATGTGCATGCTCAGTATAAGGGACTGTTGCAAAAATAATTCAATACGAGCAATAGTCCACTGTCCAAGAGGAGTGAATGCTGCAAGTCGCTGACTTAAAACAATCTGCAGGGTTTCCTGGTTAGATAAAAAAATCTTTGACCAATTTGAACTATGAAATGAACTTGACTACATTGTTTGATAACCAGGATCAACTTTGAATGTATGTAATTGATGTGATCCAAAGGTATTGACTTTTTTTATTGTAAAGTATCATGAGACAACGTGTTATGAATTGGACACACGGCTTCCTTTTTTGGCAGATGTAGAATGGTTTTCGTGTTTGTATTTTTTTGGTCAACAGGTGGTTTTTGCTTTATAACTCTCCAATGGACGGCATTCTTATTCACCCTCATTATTATGGACACTGACTTAACTGAGACAAATGAGGCCCACAGTGTTTTAGATATCGATTTGGGTTTTTGTACCTCCTAGAGGAGACATTGAAACACTCTTGGCGTGCTCCTGGGAAGGTTCTCCTCTGTTCCATGTTTTCTCTACTTCTAGACAGTGGCTCCTCATGTGGTTTGCTGGAATCCTAAAACCTAGATATGGCTTTCTAATACAATACAAGAAAAAAAAAGAAATGGTGTCTCATATCTGGTCACAAGTAGCAATAAACCAAATTTCACAATAAAAACATATGAACTGTAACACTAGCCTTAAGATGTCATGCATGCCGTCGAACCTGTCCTTTCTGGTCATATTCATCCTCTCTACTGCTGCTAGAATTAGCCCATAAGCTTATGGAAATGACCGAGGGGAACCGCGTATGCCAAAGCTGAGAGCACAAGACTCCCAAAGAGTCATTAGCAAACAGCAATGTTCACAAACTCTGAGCAGACAGAAGCCATCTGGTGAAACAAAAGTTTTACGCCTGGATGGCTGTCTATGGAAAGAAAGAAAAGGAAACACTCGAGGTAAAGTCAGTTCTCTTTGGTTTAATAAAAAAAAAAACCTAACCCACAGTAGAAATAAAATATCCACAGGTAGTGGATGAGAAGTCCAGATTGCTCTGTTCAAATCGGTGTCTGCGCAAAAAAAAAAAAAAATCCATTTGTATCACATGTGTGAATAATGGCTGCTGGTTTTGTCACCAAGCATTTGAAACATCACATTGCAGTGACACATCTCTGCGACAGCTCCTAGCAAAGGCAATGCAGCTGTACTTTGACATGATAACTGGTGACAAGGAGAAGGAGAGGAGAAAGGAAGGAGAGGCGAGCCCACTTGTAGATAGCAGCTTTGGGGCTGACTTCATGACTTCGAAAAGTGCTTTTAGCAAGACTCTCTGTAAAACTACTTGTGCAGAAAAAGAGAACTTTATTTGCCCTGGATTAACTCCTTGGTGTAAAACTGAGTGTTGGTCTGGTTCCTCAGTAAATGTGACATTCAGCCAAGGCAGTGAACCTTTGCCCTGGGTTTATATGCACCGTCCGAGTTAGGTCTATGTTTATTTGCACATGTGCACCTGTTATCCTTTTCTCAGATGCTATGGACACATCTGTCCCTTCAGTCGTAACCAAAATGTTATCTTTTTAATAAAGAGCATTTGGCTCTATTAACCTTTCAAATACACTTGTGAGGACATTGATGTAGTAAAATAAAGATAGTGGCGTAAGCCGTGTTGTAGGCTTAAGAAAAGGTCTCTCCTTCCAGTTTATGATGCTGGATAGACTCATTGTTCATCTTTACAGCTGTCAGTTAGCAGCTGAAGCTCAATGCATCTGTCAGCCGTTTCTTTAATAGGCAAAACAGGCTCTCTGCTCAGTCATTGATTTGCCTCCTCCATCCTCACTATCTCCACTTACACCCTGAGGTTTGATCAGAGCCAGTTAAATCAAGTTTGCCCTGACTGTATCTGTGTATGAGTAATAAAAAACAAAGGAGATATTGGAAATCGAAAAAAAGCACATTGGCACACGGTGTCTGTTGTTGTTGTTGTTGTTGTGTGGTTGATTGCTTAAACTCTTGTGTATTTGTTCTCCTGCGTTCATTCCTGAAGAAGCCGCAAATTGAGCAGCTGTATTGTATCCCCATAAAGAAGGAGGCCCATTTGTTTAAATTTGGCTCATAGAGAGTTTGGCTCTCACATACAGCCCCCAGCATAGCCAATCTGATTACATGGATATCTGTCGCTCTGCCTTGGTGTATAAAACAAAAATCAATCAACAAAAGAAGTCAGCATGCCCCACAGCACTTCAAAGAAACATCACGTTCTACCAGCTAGGTCAGTACCAATGCTATGTTCATATTAAATTATGTTTTAATGTGTTCTTTTAGCAGACTTTTCTCACTGCTCTTTGATACATTTCTTCAGTTTTTATTGTTTTTTTTAACTATAGTCTGTTGTGCAATTATACACTGTTTAAAGTTATTTAATGTTTCATAAATAACTCTCTGTCTGTTAAGTATTGTCTGGTGATGATCAGCTCTTAAGCTGATATCAAGACAACGGTTGAAAGGGATGGATTCGAGCACTAGCGATCTTTTAACAGCAAAACCTGCACACACATAGAATAAAAGGAGTGACAACTTCTTTTCAAGTTCAAGAATTTAATAACAGAAATGAAATGAACATCCAGAGAACATCACCATGTAATGCTGTTTACCTGAATTAACACAATATTTCGATTAAGAAATCCTCTCTACTAGGCTAGTGAAACTTAACTAAACTACCAAGCAAAATGAAGATAAAAAGAAGCTAAGCTAAGGAACTATTTACATGCAGAACAAACAAAAAGACAAAACAAAAGTGGTTGATCAGAATCAGAATCCTTTAGTGAATCCTGGTTCACTGCAGATCTGATTAACAAAAACAAGGAATGGAGTTAAAACATTTGCCATGTATTTCAATCCATTCACAATGCAAAGCCCAAGTTGAACAAAACATTATTTGTTAAAATAATGTTCTGAGGACCGGTTTGTCCTGTAAATTCATTTAAACCCTTACGACCGAGTTTGTTAATGCGATTCTCCCTCCGGGCGCATGGGGTCGCTGTGGCAACTCGGTGGCTAAGAGGTTACAACATAAAGTTGCCGAAATTGCCTTGAAAACCGGCATTAATATACCATATTGATGCGGGAATAAGGCTTATAACACCATCAGAGGATGGCGGGGCAGAACAGTTACGCTTTATGCTTTAAAACAAACTCTTTGAAATGTCAGAGACCGGATGTTAGCAAGGCTAATAGCATGTTTGACTAGCGCGACCTACCGGTTAGCCCTTGGTTCTAAACACCACGGTTTACAAACATTTCCCAATAAACTTTTTTCTTCACCCTCAGACCGCTGCCCAAACCTGTCCTTTTCAGTTCTGCTCAGTTTGGCCATTCACGAAAGGGGCGTTGAAGGAGGAAGTTGTTGGTTTCTTCTTGGCAGGCTAGCGTTAGCCTTGCAGCAGCATGTGGCTAACGGCGTGGTCTGGATAGCTCTGAGGCCACGTTCTTTGACCGGGATGCAGTCCGATGAGCAGGGGTTTTCCTCAGCATCCAGCCTTCAGCTCCATGGGTGTTCACTTCCCTGTACAGGCTGAGGAAAAATACACAGAGCTGTTTCGCATGCAGGGATCTTTGCTCCTGCATCTGATTGTGGGTTAAGACAGCAACTTAGCTCTGTATTTGCCCGGACATGTTCGTCCGGATTCAGTCAGGTCAGCAGGCAGCCGGGTCTAGCAGACCCTGGACCAAGCGTGGCTGCTCCGGGAATCTCCCTCAGCTGCTGGCTGGTGTGTCGGTGAGGCCTGACCAGGCCTCATGGTCCAGGCCTTCTTTCAGGCCCGTGTATGGCTCCTGCAGGGCCTTCCGTCACATGGCTGCGAAGAAAGAAGACCCCCCTCCTTGGGAGCTGGTCATCTCTTGAGGAGCGTGTGGAGAAGTGTGAAGAAGTGGGGGAAGAGAGTGAGCAGAGGTGTGCTGTGGCTTTTGTCTGTAGGGAGGTGGTCACAGCTGACCTCCTGCTGGGAAAAAGGGCCGTCTACGCCTTGAGAGTCTCGTGTTACAGCCAGAGTGGAATTCCTTTGTTAAACTCTTCCACTGTTCAGAATCCAATCTGAGATCCATTATTTTCATGATCCTGGCGGTAATATCACAACAAGTCTTTTTCATATGCTGATTTTATGTTTGATGATTTTTCTATGAATGAATGTACTTGTATTTTTGATTATCATTACATCTATATTAAAATATAGTGAAACAAAACTTTGTGTCTCATGTCCAGGTGTGTCATGTTTGCCTTGAGATGTCGGGCCCACATGCAGAAAACACACTCGGTTACTCAGGTCAGAATTCAAGGGTTTTATTTTTAGCACGGGAGCACACGGAGCGCAGCGCTAGTCTGCGGGACGGGGAACGATGACGGCTCGAACTACCCCGGGACCAAGGGACCGGACCAGTCTAGGAGGTAAGGGGAATGTGATTAGCAGTGGTAAAGAATGGGAGATAAGGCTATAAACGTAAGCTTACCACGAGGATTGGGTAACCGAGCGGGGAGACGATAAGGAGGACTCAGCTGGGTTGTCTTGAGCAGGCGTTCGGGTCGACCGAGAGCGGGGCGAAGGGGTCCGAGCAGCTCCGAGGAAGTCCAGGGATCCAGAGCAGCGAGAGGAACCGGAGAGAGGGTTGGTGTGACTCGCGTCCAGAGCAGAGGTACGTCTGATCGAGTCGGAGAACTCAAGAGTCACGCTGGGTTCACGCAGACACAGGGAAACCTTGAGAGAGCAAACGAAGAATTAGTCTCTTAGACACTAGAGCTGGCTAGAGGTCGAGGCTGTCACGCATACCGCAACGAAAACACTCTGGCGTCCTCTCGCTGTTCGGACGCAGTTCTTGTAGGACGCTCAGATGCTGCCGAATGAGCCACAGGTGTGCGCACTCCGCCCACCGTCCAACCACGAACACCTGTGGAGAAGCAGAGGTAACGGAGCTGGCAGCAAGCTGCACAGCCCTGCCAGCTGAGTCCTGACACCACCCCCCCCTCAAGGGTCGCCACCTGGCGGCCCAGAGGAGGAAGAGGAGGGACGAGAGGAGAGGAATGCATCAATGAGAGACTGGTCAGGAATGGAGGAACCAGCGAGCCAAGACCGCTCCTCAGGACCGCAACCTACCCAGTCAACGAGGTACTGGAACCCCTTACCTCGCCGACGGGAGGCCACAATCTGCTGAACCTGACGTCCCTGATGGTCCTGGGCGGGTGGTGGGGGTTCGGCCGGAGGGCACAAGGAACTAGTGAGAACAGGCTTGATTTGTGAGACGTGGAACGTGGGATGAACCCGGGAGTGGGACGGGAGACGAAGGCGAACAGTCGTAGGGCTGACTATGGAGGTGATCTCGAAGGGGCCGGCGAAGCGTGGAGACAATTTCCTGGAGGCTGCTCGGGAGGGTAGGTCTCGTGTGGAGAGCCAAACTCGCTGACCGGGACGGTAACTGGGAGCTGGGGTGCGTCTTCGATCAGCGAATCAGCGGTTCTGTTCTGCAGTGTTCTTGAGAGCCTGAATAGTCTGAGTCCAGTAATGCCTGCACTGGGTGATGTGGTCCTTTACTGAGGGAACTGTTACTCGTGGGTTGTCATCAGGAAGCAGAGGGGGCTGATAGCCTAGAGAGATCTCGAAGGGGGACAGACCGGTAGCTGTGGAGACGTGACTGTTGTGAGCGTATTCGACCCAGGGGAGAAACTTATTCCATTCTGAAGGGTTCTGAGAGGTTAGGCAACGGAGGGCGGTCTCCAGCTCCTGGTTCATCCGCTCTGTCTGACCGTTGGTCTGTGGGTGATAGCCGGAGGTTAGAGTGTACCGGGCCCCAAGGGCCACGGCAAACTCCTTCCAAACCCTGGAGATGAACTGGGGACCACGGTCAGACAGGATCTCCCGGGGGATGCCGTGGAGGCGGAACACGTGTCGAACCAGGAGCTGGGCCGTGAGAAAGGCGGAGGGGAGCTTACGGAGTGCGATGAGGTGACAGGCCTTAGAAAAACGGTCAACAACTGTGAGGATGGTTGTCATCCCCTGGGACGAGGGAAGTCCGGTGACGAAGTCCAAGGCGATGTGGGACCAGGGACGATCGGGGACGGGTAGCGGCTGTAGGAGGCCTGCAGGTGGTCTGTTTGACGGCTTGTTCTGAGCACACACAGGACAGGAGAGAACAAAAGCCTTCACATCTTGGGACAAGGTGGGCCACCAGAAATGGCGGGAGATGAGGGTGCGGGTTCGGTAGACGCCAGGATGGGCAGAGAATCTTTCAGAGTGCGCCCACTGGAGCACACGGGAACGAACTGAGGCTGGGACATAGTTCCGGCCGGGTGGTCCAGTACCTGGGTCAGGGTCTGACTGCAGGGCCTGAGCGATCAAGTCCTGAATCTCCCACTGGAGGGCTCCAAAAACACAGGATGAAGGGAGAATGGTGGCTGGTCTCTCCTCAGAATCAGGGGGGGAGTAAAGGCGGGACAGAGCATCAGGCTTCTGGTTCTTAGACCCGGGGCGAAACGTGATGGACAAATTAAAACGAGAGAAGAAAAGGGACCAGCGGGCCTGTCTGGGATTCAACCTCTTCGCTGTCTGGATATAGGCCAAGTTCTTGTGATCAGTCCAGATAAGGACGGGCTGCTCGGACCCCTCAAGCCAGTGTCGCCACTCCTCCAGGGCGAGCTTGATGGCGAGCAGCTCTCTATCCCCCACATCGTAATTGCGTTCGGCCGGGGTCAGGCGCCGGGAAAAAAAGGCGCAGGGGTGAAGCTTCTGGTCCGACTGTGAGTTCTGGGAGAGAATTGCTCCGACTCCTGTATCGGAAGCATCAATCTCCACCACAAACTGTCTACTGGGGTCAGGGTGAATGAGGATGGGCGCCTGGGAGAATCTCTTCTTGAGGTCGATGAACGCAGAGTTTGCTTTGGGGCTCCACGAGAAAGAGGACTTGGTGGATGTGAGTGCGTGGAGAGGAGCGGCGATCTGGCTGTATCCCCTAATGAACCTTCGATAGAAATTGGCAAAGCCGAGGAAACGTTGCAGTTGTTTCCTGGTTTCGGGAACCGGCCAGTCGAGAACCGCCTTAATCTTCTCCGGGTCTGAACGAACCTGTCCTCCCTCTAGGATGAGCCCGAGAAATGACACTGAGGACTTGTGGAACTCACATTTCTCCGCTTTCACAAATAGCTTGTTCTCTAACAGGCGTTGGAGGACCTGTCGAACATGGTCTTGATGCTCTGAGTGATTGCGGGAGTATATGAGGATGTCATCCAGATAAACAAAGACAAATACGTTAAGGAAGTCACGAAGGACATCATTGACCAGAGCCTGGAACACAGCTGGGGCATTGCATAGGCCAAAAGGCATAACCCGGTACTCGAAATGTCCCAGGGGGGTCTTGAAGGCTGTTTTCCACTCGTCCCCCCGACGGATCCGCACCAAGTGGTAAGCATTACGGAGATCTAGTTTGGTAAAGACCTTAGCTGACTGGACTGGTTCTAGGGCGGAGGAGAGTAGTGGAAGGGGGTACTTGTTTTTAACAGTTATCGCGTTCAAACCCCGATAATCGATACACAGACGCAGTGAACCGTCCTTCTTGGACACGAAGAAAAAGCCTGCCCCTACCGGGGAGGACGAGGCTCGAATTAGACCTGCCGCTAAAGACTCCTTTATGTACTTCTCAAGGGCCTGACGCTCAGCCATAGAAATATTATAAAGGCGGCTAACCGGCAACGGGGCACCAGGCAGAAGATCGATAGCACAGTCATACGGCCTGTGCGGCGGCAAGGAACAGGCTTGGGTCTTGCAAAAAACTTGTCTTAGATCATGGTAGCACTCGGGTACTAACTTCATTAAATCTGGATCTACCTGGACGGAAGACGGCGAAACGGTCTGACAGGGAGGAACTGCAGATTGTAAACAGGCAGCATGGCAACTAGAGGACCAGGACTCTACCCGACGGTCCACCCAGTTTATGTGCGGGTTATGCCGCTGCAACCAAGGGACACCTAGCACTAAGGAGGCATGTCTCACTGGGAAAACTAGAAACGCTAACCGTTCTCTGTGATTACCGGAAACTACTAACTCAAGTGGTTTAGTGCTATGAGTAATGCTAGGGAGGACCCCGCCATCCAGGGCAGAGACGTGAAGGGAAGAACTCAGCGGGACCGTCTCGAGTCCGGTCCGACGGACGAAAGCACTATCGATTAAATTAAAATCACAACCGGAATCCACTAGAGCTGATAACGAAAAGGAATCACGAGAGGTTACTACAGTCGCTTTTAAACAAAGTCGCAGAGGGGAAGAAGGCGTTAACTGAGGCTGGTCCGTCGGCTCCTCCGCTACAGCCGGCGGACCTGGTCTTTTGGCCGCTCTGGGCATTCCCTAATAAAATGAGCAGGGGAGGCGCAGTACAAACATAGCCTAGAGGACATTCGCTGCTCCCTCTGCTCAGGAGTCAACCGCACACGACCCAATTGCATGGGTTCAGGTGGCAGGGAACGAGGTTCCGCTGGACTAGGTGGTCTCCGCTCGGGAGGTTGAGGGCGGAAAACGAGAGGCCCAAGGGGGCGACTCTTAGAGCGGGAGCGGAGGCGATTATCTAACCGGATGGCCAATGCAATAAACTCGTTAAGAGTAGCGGGTTCCTCCTGACGTGCTAGCTCATCCTTAAGAGAATCATCTAACGCCTGAAAAAATACAGTTTTTAAAGCGCGCTGCTCCCAGCCAGCCGCAGCGGCCACTGTACGGAACTCAACAGCGAAATCAGCAAGGCGTCTTCCCCGCTGCCGGAGAGCTAAAAGCCGCCTGGAATCCTGCACCTGATCTACTTCAGCTGCAAAGACCATCTTAAATTCAGATAGAAACTCGTTAAAAGTACAGCCAAACTGCTGGCAATTTGGGAACCGGGCCTCTGCCCACCTGAGAGCGCGGCCCGTGAGTAAACGTAAAATAAAGGAAATCTTAGCCTCATCTAAAGCAAACAAACGAGGGGACCGATTAAAAACTAAGGAGCATTGAAAAAGAAACCCCCCACAGTCACTACTGTCTCCGGAGAATTTCTCCGGAGCGGGGGAGGAAGTCTCGGGACCGGATGGTGACGTCACCGAAGGCGGAGCTGGATCGGAAGCGGAACTAGGAGGGGCCGAGGCTGCGGGCTGCTGGCTAGCACTTAGCATTACAGTTAGCTGGTTGATTTGACCGGCTAGGCTCTGCAAATGGCCTTGTAGGCCTAAAACCGTGGACTCTAAGCCCCGAATCTGATCCTGTTGGGCCGCTAACGCCCCACCGAGTGTGTCTGCTGGGTCGCTTTGGTGGCCAGAGTGTTCTTCTGTCATGTTTGCCTTGAGATGTCGGGCCCACATGCAGAAAACACACTCGGTTACTCAGGTCAGAATTCAAGGGTTTTATTTTTAGCACGGGAGCACACGGAGCGCAGCGCTAGTCTGCGGGACGGGGAACGATGACGGCTCGAACTACCCCGGGACCAAGGGACCGGACCAGTCTAGGAGGTAAGGGGAATGTGATTAGCAGTGGTAAAGAATGGGAGATAAGGCTATAAACGTAAGCTTACCACGAGGATTGGGTAACCGAGCGGGGAGACGATAAGGAGGACTCAGCTGGGTTGTCTTGAGCAGGCGTTCGGGTCGACCGAGAGCGGGGCGAAGGGGTCCGAGCAGCTCCGAGGAAGTCCAGGGATCCAGAGCAGCGAGAGGAACCGGAGAGAGGGTTGGTGTGACTCGCGTCCAGAGCAGAGGTACGTCTGATCGAGTCGGAGAACTCAAGAGTCACGCTGGGTTCACGCAGACACAGGGAAACCTTGAGAGAGCAAACGAAGAATTAGTCTCTTAGACACTAGAGCTGGCTAGAGGTCGAGGCTGTCACGCATACCGCAACGAAAACACTCTGGCGTCCTCTCGCTGTTCGGACGCAGTTCTTGTAGGACGCTCAGATGCTGCCGAATGAGCCACAGGTGTGCGCACTCCGCCCACCGTCCAACCACGAACACCTGTGGAGAAGCAGAGGTAACGGAGCTGGCAGCAAGCTGCACAGCCCTGCCAGCTGAGTCCTGACAAGGTGAGCACAAAAAAAGACAATTAAACTTATTGCACAAGTTAAATTGGCCAGACTGAGCTTTGTTTGTTATTTATGCTGTTAGATAAATAAATAAATGCAGATATATAGAGTTAAGAGATATATCCCGCCATACAGTAACAATGTTTTGGTTTTTTTATTTCGCCTTTAAAATTAACTAAATCAAACACCGTTGTGAGAGTATGATGCTGCTTAACCATTCTCACAAAAATATGTTGTCTTTGTAGCCACTAGGATGTACGGAAGAGTATTGCATTCACCAAAGAAAAAAAAATCAGACAGCTTATCTCATAATTACGAGATCCTGATCTCGTAATTATGACATCTTATCTCGTAATTATGAGATAATATCTCATAATTACGAGATAAGATGTCATAATTACGAGATAAGATGTCATAATTACGAGATCCTGATCTCATAATTACGAGATCTTTTCTCATAATTACGAGATAAGATGTCATAATTATGAGATAATATGTCATAATTACGAGATCAGGATCTCATATGTCAGGACAGTCATTGCTCCGGAAGCGTTATAACTCGACATCCGCTCGCGGGATATTTCAGTGTCATCGGACAAGATGGAGACGGAGGAGTTCTCTTTTGGCTGGCCAAATTTCCTAATGCTTACCTGATTTGTGGAGGGGATTTTAATATCACTTTGGATGATTCAATGGATAGATGGCCAGCTGGAACTCGTGCTAGTTCCAATGCAAATTTAAAAATATTTATGCAAAAATTTGACTTAATAGATATATGGAGAGAAAAAAATCCCTCTGCTCGAAACTTTACTTGGTGTAATAAATCAAGATCTAGACAATCTAGAATAGACTTGTGGTTAATTTCGAGTAATCTTAAAGACAACACAGATGTTGATATTCTCTCCACCCCTTTGACCGATCATAAGGCAATTCAAATTAACGTTTCTCTTATCCCTTCCTCTTGCCGTCCACATACTTCATATTGGAAACTCAATAGTTCTATTTTATCTCATAAAGCCGTTCAATTTATGGTCAAGAGGTTGATATTGAAATTTTGGAATGAAGGTAAGGTCGACAAAATGTATGGGAAAAAATGGGAACTTTTGAAATTCGAATTAGGAAAGTTTTTTAGGAAATATTGCAGCGATCTTTCAAAGCAAAAGCGATCCGATGAAGCAAAAGTTATTTCAAAGATAGCAGCTTTGTCTTCTGTTTCACCTGATAAATTGTCTTCTGCAGAAAAAGTGGAATTATCGGAAAACCAAAACAAGTTAGACAAATTATATCAAGCTAAGGCTGACGGTGCTTATATTAGATCTAGAAGGCAGTGGATAGAGGAAGGGGAGCAAAACTCAGCATATTTCTTTAGATTGGAAAAATCGCAAATTGCTACTAATACAATTCACCGACTTCTTATAGATAATGTTGTATGTAATGACGCAACCAACATTGCTAAGTTCTGCTCTAACTTTTATAAAGATTTATACAGCTCTAAATATTGTGAGAATAATGCTAATAAGTTTCTAAATTCCTTGATAGACATAAAGCAAGTCACTCCTGATGACAGAGAATTTTGCGATCGTCCTATTACATTAAAAGAAATACTTGATTCAATTAAGTGCCTGAAGAATAATAAATCACCTGGAACAGATGGTTTGCTGTCTGAGTTTTATAAATCATTCGCTGAAGATCTTGCTCCATTCTTATTGGCGGTTTATAATGAAAGTATTATTAAGGGAACCCTCCCTCCCACCTTAACTCAAGGACTCATTACTCTTATTCCCAAACCAAAGAAGGATCTGTTACTTATTGACAACTGGCGGCCAATTAGTCTACTAAACAACGATTACAAAATCCTGGCCACAATTTTTGCTAAGCGATTAAAGTTAGTTCTTGATGATATTATTGAAGAAACACAATCAGGCTTTTTAAGAAATAGACACATCTCAAATAATATTAGGCTTCTGCTTGACATATTAGATTACCCCGATTTGATATACGATGAAAGCTTTATCCTTTTTCTGGACTTTTACAAAGCATTCGATTCAATTGAACACAACTTTATTTTTGAAACATTAAACTTATTTGGTTTTGGTAATTTTTTCTGCGGTACTATTAAAACATTATATAATAATGGAAATAGTTCAATCAAATTGAAAAATGGAACATCCCCAAGATTCGACTTAAAACGTGGTATACGGCAAGGCTGTCCCATTTCCCCTTATTTATTTCTGTTATCAACTCAACTCTTGGCTAGTCACATAATAAATAGTCAATTGGGTGGAATGTCAATTCTGGACAAAAGAATTATCATCAGCCAATTGGCTGATGATACAACAATTTTCTTAAAAGACTCGTCTGAAGTTTCTCTGGTACGGAGCCCCTCTGGTGACATAGGCAGAATTTTTTTTTTGAAGATGTTAAGTCGTGGCCACGATTTACTAATGCGTGGCCACGACTTACTAAGGCGTGGCCACGAGATAGATAAGTTGTGGCCACAAGTTATTTGTGAGGGAGCTCCTTTATGGTGGTGTAGCATACATTCAAGGAATATAGAGAACATAGACTTGATTTCATTTTATTTCAACCTTGGAACGAACTATATTGACATCCTGCAACCTCTTGCAATTAAACACAGAGTGGTAATAAGCAAACCTCTCATCTTACAGGCATTGACCGTGTAACGCGCATTTCACTGACTTCACCTGCTCAAGCTTAACAGAGCTCTAAACTCCGCCTTCTGCGGAGCTGTTCAATAATTATTCCTGGAAGAGCGATCAGAGTTATAAATAATTTTGGTCTTAACCAGTGGTGACAGTAAGCCGGTATACCGTCCGCTACCGCACACACAAGAGGGAAGTAGGGAGAGCGGCTGCCAGATAAATCCTTCATTCAGAACCAGTCATGGCTGCACGCTGGATCAGAAAACAGTTCTGCTAACCAGATCCAGTCTAAAAAGCCTCTTATTCTGTGTCAGGGTGCTGCAGGCGTACATGGGCTGGGCGCTGCCTTTTTCCCCTCTCCCTTCTCCACAGGTGGCGGCTGACAAGCAGGGAGGCGCCTCTACCTGCGTTCCGTCATCAGCGGGGACGGTTCTTAAACAGGCTGCTGTCAGCACCTCATAGCCAAAGTGTCAGCCTTAAGTGTTAGGACTCAGTAGGCCAGTGTCTTTCTACGCCTTGGAGAGCGCCTAATTTCTGTCCCCCTGTTTCCCAGGTGGAACCTGCCTCGGATCCCGCTCATGAGAACCTCTTTCCTCGGCTGAGCTGGCCAGCTCTCGGCCCGCTCAGCTGCTTAGGAAGAAAACCTCTGAAAGTCCCGATCATCCTCGCAAGTCTCGGCGTCTACAGAGCGCCGATCAGCTGACAGCCTCCCTGCCGCCGCCGCACGAGTGACCGGACCCTGCCCCGCCCCCTCGGACGCTGCCATCTGTCATCCACCGCACCCTCTATGATCACCAGAATCCACCTAGAACCGACGATCCGCTTGGCAGCCTCCACCCCTGCTCCAGGCAACAGCAGCTTTTCAGTCTTTGGTGCCCTGCAGCAGCCGATCACTCCCCCGGCGAATCAATTATAATACCGCGATTACCACCTCCCGCTGTTACCAGACGTCCGGAGGACTCACAACAAGTCTTGAGCTTTATGTTTAATAAAACTCTTAAAAACTCGGATCTCTGCCTCCTCAGTGTGTTCTGCATGTGGGTCAAAAGACTCGGTTCTATGACATTCTGTTTATAGGTTTCCTTCTAATAAACAGGCATTGTGCTTGAATTCAGGACTGCGGTCAAGTGAGCCCTCAGTTGTTTTTGTTGGTCACGCTAAGGATTACGGCAGAGACGGCTGAGCTACTTTTCAAAATAAAAGCAGCATGTTTGCGGTGTGTCGACCACTTGTTTTTACACATATTTACATCAGTTATATGAAATATATTTCTATGCTTTGTGACATTTTATGTGACACTCTTTAGCCTAAAAAAATACTCAAACAACTGATTTTTTTTTACAGCTGACAACTTTAACTTACAGATAACAGATGATCTTAAGAAGTTATTCATCAAAGTCCATATACATGATTTGTGATTTAAAAATAGAGGCATTTAAAAATCTCTACATTGACTCTATTTGACCTGTTTTGTTGTAAATGTTGCTACAGAATTGGACGTTTTGGGCGAATACTATAACATCAGCATGACAATAGAAAACCTCCTGATGTTGCTCAACAACTTTAATCCAAATGTGATGTGGAATTTCAAAATAAGAGCCACGTGAAATCTGTACACACACACACACACATATATATATATATATATATATATATATATATATATATATATATATATATATATATATATATATATATATATATATATATATATATAGGGTTTGCTTATTACCACTCTGTGTAATAAGCAAAGGATGTCAATATAGTCCATTCCAAGGTTGAAATAAAATGAAATCAAGTCTATGTTCTCTATATTCCTTGAATGTATGCTACACCACCATAAAGGAGCTCCCTCACAAATAACTTGTGGCCACAACTTATCTATCTCGTGGCCACGCATTAGTAAGTCGTGGCCACACTTTATCTATCTCGTGGCCACGCCTTAGTAAGTCGTGGCCACGCATTAGTAAGTCGTGGCCACAACTTATCTATCTCGTGGCCACGCCTTAGTAAGTCGTGGCCACGCATTAGTAAATCGTGGCCACGCATTAGTAAATCGTGGCCACGCATTAGTAAATCGTGGCCACGACTTAACATCTTCAAAAAAAAAATTCTGCCTATGTCACCAGAGGGGCTCCGAATTGATAAAATTATTTTCTGAGGCTTCTGGTCTTTACTTAAATGTGAATAAATGTGAATTAATGGCTGTTAAGAATTGTGAGCTGCCTCATCTCTGCAATATTCCAATTAAAGAAACCGTTAATTACTTAGGAATAACGTTAACCAAAAAACAGAACTCTAGATGTGACCTCAACTTTAGCCCAATTTTAGAAAGAACAAAGAAAAGATTTAACTCATGGCTTCAAAGAGACTTATCCCTTCGGGGTAGAATATTACTTTCTAAAGCTGAAGGAATATCCAGATTAACCTATGCTGCTGTTTCTTTGGCTGTGGACCAAAAGATGTGCAAAGAAATTGATAGGACACTATGCAACTTTATTTGGAAAAACAAAACTCATTACATTAAAAAATCTGTTTTAATGAATAGTTATGATGCAGGAGGTCTTAACTTTCTTGACTTTACAACAATCAACAATACACTCAAAGTGAACTGGATTAAAAATTGCCTTAAAAATCCTACCTCAATCTGGAATTTTATTCCTCACTACTTGTTCTCTAAGATTGGTGGTCTTAAGTTTGTATTGTTGTGTAATTATAACATTGATCGCATTCCTGTCGCTCTCTCTAATTTTCATAAACAAGCCCTTTTGGCCTGGTCACTGATTTTCAAACATAATTTCTCTCCTAATAGGTACTTTCTTTGGAATAACAAAGATATATGTTACAAGAAAAAATCTCTGTTTTTTGAAAACTGGTTTAGGAATGGTATTACACTGGTGAGTCAACTCTTCAATGAAAAAGGCAACCTCTTTAATTATCAAGAATTTTTGTGTCATTTTAAGATTCCTATAAACCCAAAACAGTTTGCTATTGTCTTTGATGCTGTTCCACCAGGTGTTATAATGTTATTTAAAGGTCAGACTTCTCTGTTCTCCAAAGGCCCAAGACCTCCAATTGAACTAACTGACACTTATGTAGGTAAATTGTGTTTTCAACCCAAATCTCCTAAAAATAATAAACATATTCGTACTTTATTCCAAGCAAACTGCATCTCAGTTCCCTACGTAATTTCAATCTGGTCTGGTCTGGCCTCAGAGGTATGCTGGAACAAAACATGGTCTTTACCCAATAAATATTTACTAGTAAATAAGGTTAAAGAGGTTTCCTTTAAAATCATTCACCGCTGTTATCCAGTAAAGTCATTTTTGGTTAAATACAAAAAGGACATTGATACTGCTTGTACTTTCTGTAACATTTACTCAGAGTCTGTCACTCACCTGTTTTGGTCTTGTGAACACACCAGGCGTTTTTGGCAAGGAATTTGTCGCTTCATTCTGGACAATATTTATGATAAATTTGAACTTTATTTTAAAGATGTCTTATTGGGAATCACAAAATATAAAAAGGAACTTTCTGACCATTTCTTCTTATGTAATCTTTTGCTACTGTTGGCCAAATTTTATATTCACAAATGTAAAATTATTATGACTAAACCCTCATGTATCTCTTTTTTAAAGGAAGCAACAACTTATTTTTCTACATTGTCCTCCTCCAATAACAAAAAGGCTGTTAAAACTTTATCTTTATGCTCTAAATTTAAAGTATTTATGTAATCCCTTTACATGCTTATTGCTTATTTATTGCTACTTTTACTTTATTCAGTTAATTTTTATTTATTTCTTTATTTTTTAAACAAACCCCTGGCAATTGTTCATAGGATATTGTACTTCTTTCTGTATTGCAAAGCATTTTCTAATAAAGCTTATTTAAAAAAAAAAAAAAAAAAAAAAAAAAAAAAAAGATGGAGACGGAGGGAGTCCCTTTATTTCTTTTTAAGAAGTCGTCATTTATCGGAGGAATGTATTTCTGCACTGAGGAGTGACAAGGTAAGTCATGCATATAAAGCAAATAGCCTAATTGAAAGCTGATCGATTCGATAGTTATTATTTATAGTTAGCAACTCCATACTGAGTACCCTTGCAGCACCGTAGTACTGTCTGTGGCTCTGTTTACACGACGAAAACAGGTTTGCGTTGCGTTTGTACTCTCCATTTATACACTACAAGGTTTAACTGTTGCTTAAGGGGACTTTCAGCTATAGCTGTGGGTTTATTCAGAAGAGTTTGCAGCCGAAACAGTACTCTAGCCGATGTTTTCTTCTTCTGGGCAATTTGACGTGGAGTTTCAAAGATAACAGCACTACTAGTGGTGCGGCATGGGAATTACACCGTTTAAGTACTGTGTCCGTGTAAACAGGGCCTGTGACTGCAAATGTACTCTATAAATGTTGATGAAATTGGCTGACAAAAAGATATAGAGATAAGGATAAGTAGGTTAGTTTTTTTTAAAAACATGTAATGTATTTAATCATGAATTCTGTTGCAAACAGTTTTTGTTTTTCTATTTGATGTAACTATAATTTCATTGTTCTTACAGATTGACATATCAGCTATATCAAGCATGGATGATGAGAGCTTAGCCACCTACATTCCCACCTATGGTGACAGAATTGTCACCCGGAGATTTTGCTCCGAGTACCAAGGAAAAGGTGAAAGAGATGTGCATCGACAGACATTGCTTCAAAAACTCAAAAGAAAGATGGGAATTGACAAAGATCCGGAAGAAAATGACCAAGAAACTCTGATGGAACTAATAAAAACCCAAAATCATATTTAAGGAAGAAACTGGCTTTGAGAAAAACAAGATGGGTTTAGTTAGGATGGATACATGAAGGAAAGCAGCTATGCAAGAAAAATGGAGGAACAAGGAGAGTGGGTTTGCCAAAGGACGCAAAAAATTTGACATTTTAAGTGTAGCAAAATAACTATTCTTTCCTAACAGAAGATCTAAAAAGGGAAAACTGTTAGAATTCTTTCATGGAAAAAGTGCAATTTATTATGGGAAATGTTTTGGAGCAGGTAATACCACTATGTAATATATTTCAGAAGAAAGCTTACCATTTGACTCAGAAACATAAAGTTTAATAAAGATTTTGTGAGGAACATATGGCAGTGAGCCACAATAGAATCATGTAGCTTTTGTTTTTGCTGACAAAAAAAGATATAGAGCAAAAAAAATGGTTAAAAAGATTACTCCAACAACATTATGAAATACAAGTTTCTCAAGTCAAATTATTGCTGTTGATATGAAGTTTCTTTAATTTAAAAATGTTGAAACGTGTTTAAACTGTACTTATTTTGCTTTTCTTTCCACAGGGCATGATTTTTCTTTTATATTTTTCAAAGTTGACTGTAAAATATATGAAAGCATTGAGCGCAATAGTGCCCTGATTTATAATGAAGACTTTTGTCGTATGTATCAGGATTTTCTCATGTTCAACTTTGAGATCCACCTTTTAAATACACATAATTTTCTAGTCAAGTCATCTTCTGGAGGTAAAGAACTTCCTTTCAAAAGGATATTTCACAGCACTTGTACTTTTAATGTATGTTCTTCTGTGAGTTGATGTAACATTTCTAAAAAAAGAATGAGTTAGTTTGATCACAAAACATAACACTTTATTTTGTAATGGATTTTTACCAAAGATTCATTAAAAGTTTTCATGCTCAACATAAGCATAGGCACTTTATTTTTCAACAAATTTGACCATATCATCACTGTCAAAGTACATAACTTGGGTCTCAGAGTTCAATAACAGAGAACTACAAGAGTCTTGCTGTTATATATTTCGTTCTGTACGCACTCTGTGCATACAAAATGACAAATAAAGTTGTCTAAGTCTAATAAATATGAAAAGTATGTCTTGAATATGTGTTGCCCTGTGACAGACTGGCGACCTGTCCAGGGTGTACCCCGCCTCTCGCCCAGTGAATGCTGGAGATAGGCACCAGCACCCCTCAGGACACCATGAGGAATAAGCATGCATAGATAATGGATGAATGGATGTCTTGAATATGAGGAGCAGTGGTGTGGTTTATAGAACATCCATCCATCCATTTTCTGCCTGCTTAATCCCTCATGGGGTCGCGGGGGTTGCTGGTGCCTATCTCCAGCTCTCACTGGGCGAGAGGCGGGGTTCACCCTGGACAGGTCGCCAGTCTGTCGCAGGGCGTTTATAGAACATATATAATTTAAATAGTTTCTGTCCTGTATGATAGATTACAAGGCAAATGTGAAGTTAAATTTATTGCTATTGTCCTAATAGATGTAGCAGCATATATTTGCTGTCATACACAACAAGAAGCAAACCAAATATAACACCTAGCAGCAAAATTCAAAAAGTTATGTACATCATGATGAAACGTATAGGTACATAGGAGTAAATGAGAACAGGTCTGTTTCTTTTTTGTCCCTCAGAATTTCTTTCACTGCTTGGCCTTCAGTGGTTGTGGGGTCTCCAGCTGGTTATTTCTGACTGTGTGGGAAAGTGACAGGGTCATTCTGGACAAGTCAAAATCATTTGCTGCACAAACTCTTCTAACTTTTTACAAGCAAATATCACAACTCTCACAGGTTTGTACGTATTCAAGCTCTTAAAAATAGGTATAACTCAATTGTTTCATCATGTGTGGACAGTGCATGAAGAAAGTTTTCTGTCATCAGAAGGTATGATAGTTCGAACACTGTTTCATCACGTGAATGGTCCTCTCTGAAGACATTGGGCTTTGCAAGTTTCCACTGCTTGCTCAGAAACCTGTTTGAAATTATCTTGTCCAAGAAAAAGCTGTGGAAGGGTATACAGCATGTAGGGCCGGCCACTTGAAGCAATTGCATCTCTAGTACTCTGGCGAATGATGTGGGTGTTCCATAAGTGAACCACTTTTTGGAGTTCTTTCTGAAAGACAAGAAAATAAACAAGTTATTAAAGTACATACTACATATTTAAAATAATCTATCATATAGTATTTATCTTTTACATTCAATTAGGGAATGTAAATGTCCCCTATCTGCATCCATGAATGAGGGCAGTCTGTGCTTCTTATTCCTTGCCAAAATCTTTAGAAATGAATCTTTTCACTGTAGATGAGCTGGACAGCTACCATCCAAGCATTCAGCCTCAGAGATATTATTGTTTTTGAAGTTTTTTTATTTTGAACAAAAGTGAAAATAACATAATTTATGTTTTCTACAAATTGAGCACTTGTTCCTTTTAAAATGGTAAACGGACTAAACTCATATAGCGCTTTTCCAGTCATACTGGCCACTTAAAGCACTGTACTGTACACTAGAGCCACATTCACCCATTTGCACTCACATCCATACACTGATACACAGCTCGGTAGGCAACTTGGGGTTAACTACCTTACCAGCAGGAGGCCCCAAGTATTATTGATCAGTTCTGATAACCTTTGAAGTTACAGCAATGACTATGGATTATCAGTTTTTGCTTTTCGGCTTATTAAAGCATGTCAATAGTTGACTGGGTTGATTAATGGAGGTGATATAAACAGCTGTCATTCACTTGCTCGTGAATGCTAGTCACATTAGAAAGCTTTGTATTGATCACTTTGTTTTGACACAGTAAAATGTGAATAAATTTAGCATTATCTAGCTTAACCTTTCATTATGTAGAGTACAGATATACTTCATTAGCTTTACAACTGTCGAATTAAAATGTAATTTCATTTCATTTCATTAAAATTCATAAAGATATAGGTACATTTGCAGTCACAGGCCCTGTTTACACGGACACAGTACTTAAACGGTGTAATTCCCATGCCGCACCACTAGTAGTGCTGTTATCTTTGAAACTCCACGTCAAATTGCCCAGAAGAAGAAAACATCGGCTAGAGTACTGTTTCGGCTGCAAACTCTTCTGAATAAACCCACAGCTATAGCTGAAAGTCCCCTTAAGCAACAGTTAAACCTTGTAGTGTATAAATGGAGAGTACAAACGCAACGCAAACCTGTTTTCGTCGTGTAAACAGAGCCACAGACAGTACTACGGTGCTGCAAGGGTACTCAGTATGGAGTTGCTAACTATAAATAATAACTATCGAATCGATCAGCTTTCAATTAGGCTATTTGCTTTATATGCATGGCTTACCTTGTCACTCCTCAGTGCAGAAATACATTCCTCCGATAAATGACGACTTCTTAAAAAGAAATAAAGGGACTCCCTCTGTCTCCATCTTGTCCGCTGACACTGAAATATCCCGCGAGCGGATGTCGAGTTATAACGCTTCCGGAGCAATGACTGTCCTGACATATGAGATCCTGACCTCGTAATTATGACATATTATCTCATAATTATGACATCTTATCTCGTAATTATGAGAAAAGATCTCGTAATTATGAGATCAGGATCTCGTAATTATGACATCTTATCTCGTAATTATGAGATATTATCTCATAATTACGAGATAATATGTCATAATTACGAGATCAGGATCTCGTAATTATGAGATAAGCTGTCTGATTTTTTTTTCTTTGGTGAATGCAATACTCTTCCGTAAGGATGTAATACAATTCATCATGATTTTCTTAATAGAAGAAGGTGGTGAAGATGGAGATCTAACTTCAGCTGAGGAAACACATGGTCATGTGTCTTGTGTTGAAACTTTAACAGAATATACTCAGCTTTACAGACTCATGAAATTTTGCCATTCACTGTCTGGACAGGGATGCAACAGTGTAACAGGGTTTTATTCTTGTTTATTGTAAAGGACTCACCGTCTGTTCCAATTCTGCTGTTCAGGAATCTTTAACCCTGATGGTTCTCACCTGTTGTAAAATTACACATATTTAAGTTATTTAATGTTTATCAACTAACTCTCTGTCTCTTAGGTGTTGTCCGATGAATAAAAAACAGCCAGTTGGCTTTGATATTAGGACAATAGTTGAAAGAGTGATTCGAGCACTGGCATTTTTCTAACAGCAAACTCTGCACACATGGAATAAATGAGTGACAACTTCTCTTCATGTATAAGAATCTATTAACAGAAATAAATGCTCCTCCAGGGAACACCATTATATAATGTTTATCTGTATTAATATTATATTTCAGTCAACAAATGGTCTTTACTAGGCTAGTGAAACTTACCTAAAATTACTAAGCAAAATTAAGAAGAACCTAAGGAACTATGTACACACAAAAGAACAAAGGACAAATAAATATAGTTGAAAACCATCACCATAAGAACGATTCAATGAATCAACAGTTCGTTGAAGATCTGAGTATTGAAGTTCTATTCAATTCAATTCTATTTCATTTTTACAACACTAATCTGCAACACATGTCATCTCAAGACACTTTACAAATCAAATTAACTTTACAAGTCAAATTAAATCAAATCATACAGACAGATTGGTCAAAAAGCTTCCTACCTAAGGAAACCCAGCAGACAAGCAGCATTCACTCCTCCTGAAAGAGCATAGAGCCACCGTGGACAATCATCTGCATTGTCGATGGCTTTGCAGCAATCCCTCATACTGAGCATGCATGAAGCGATGGTGGAGAGGAAAACTCCCCTTTAACAGGAAGAAAATACCTCCAGCAGAACTAGGCTCAGTGTGAACAGTCATCCACAACAACTGACTGGGGGTTAGAGAAGACAGAGCAGAGATACAAAGAAAGCACAGAAGCACACATTGATCCAGGAATCCTTTCTATGTTACAGGGTAATAGCAGATGTGTATCAATCCGCTCCTCTCTCTACCCTCCGCTCAAGCTGCCTACAACTTGGCCTCTCCTATCCCCTGCCCTTCTCATTCGTCGCCTGGTATGCGCATATTTGCATAGGATACACTGCTAAACAGCATAACAGTTCGAAGGAACATGTCTAGTGAAGAAATAACTCATAACATTATAATGCTGTTCACAAGATAAGTTTTTGATTCACTTGCCGTGCTCTCCTCCATCTTGTGCCAAATGCAAAAATGCTCTGGTGGTAGCATTTTACGGGCATGGAGGGGCTAAACCCGTGAGCTGCAACTGTTCACTTGTAAACACACGTATGTTCAACCCATTCACAATGCACTTCAGAGCAAGATAAAATATTATTTGAGGAAATAACATTTTAAAGAATGCTTTGCTAAATAAAAATCAATAATCTTTAGGAACATTAATCGACATTAATGTTCCCTATTTATGGAGTACTAACGCTTGTAGCACTATCGGACGATTGCGGAGTGAACAAAAACAAGCATTATGTTTAACTACATCGTAGTTATGTTTAACTGATTAGTAGCCAGGCTGTAAAGGAGGCTAATAGCAGCTAATGCTAGCAAAAGATCGGAGCTTATTAAAAAAAAAAACTTTAGCTACATTCAGGGTAATAAGCACTTTTGAAAACACAAACAAAAGTCCGTCTTTATGGAAATAAAGTTTGCCATAACCTTAAAAGGCAACTCAAAACACATCAACATAGCTTTGTTACAAAGATCGCTAGCGTGTAGCTTTACTTGTTAGCTCCAGGTCTTAACCTTAAATACAGTGAATACAGCAGGCCGGATGAGAAGTGTTTGCTTAGGCATTCGGCGAGAGCCTCTGCACGGCTTGCAGAGGGAGCGACTTTTGGGTTAGTTTTCTTCTGCAAAGCTGAGAATCACAAACAGCCCGTTTCTGTTGCGAATGGCTGCTTGGATTTCGATGTTGATTTCACAGAAAGTAGACTGTACTTAGCTTGGTTCCAGCCTATGCACATGTTGGCGGGTCTACGAACTCCATGTGCGCCCACAGTCACTTCGTCCCTCCAGTGCAAGCCCTCTTCACTGTGATCTGTGGAAAAGAGTGTCTCTCCGGACCTGCTGGCAGGCAGCGAACAAAAGAGGCTGTTCCCAACCGGATCGAAGGTTTTATAGAATCTCAGGAGATGTCCTGTTGTGATGTGCAGTTCCTGAGGGAGGGGTAGTCTACTACTTCTCATAACATTTCTTATAGCTATCAGCGTACAGGCTTACATTTATTTTTCTCCTGGCTGAATTTCAACATCCCCCCCTTAGAAATGATAATGGAGATGCAATCCTCCGTTTTCAGATCTACCACTGGGTCCTTCAGCCATGATCTGGAACAGTAAAGAATCATTGGCCTTCTGTGGGCATATGCTTGTCTCTGGGAAGAATTAAGGCCTGTTTGACATAGAACTCACCCTAACTATAAAGCATTAATTTCAGTTTGGAGGTTTTTCTCTGGCAGGATTGAGGCAGGTCTGGCAGTCGACTGACCCCAATCATAAATATATATACACATACACACAAAATATAACACAAAATTTCTTAACATCATAAAACTGGTGTTTAACCTTCACCATTTCTTAAGTCCTAAAACAATCAGAAATGGTTAAAGCAGAACCGTGTTAGAAATTGTTTTCAACATTAACATATGCTGAAGCATGATAAGTTTCAGAGTCGCTTTTGGATTCGATTGGCTTGCTGTGTAATGTTGTTGAATACACCACAAACTCAATGAGAAAATGTCTGCAGATAATTTCAAACTTTTCCTTAGTGATTATTTCTCGAGAATGGCTCCACCTTTTACCAATGATACCCTTTGGTTTTGCATTGTGATGAGGTTGATTTTTATCTGGCTGCTTTGGTTTTGGTTGTTGCCAGTCTCTATCCTTGTCGGCCTGCTGGATCACTGGACAAGTGAATTTGAGCCTTTTTTAGGCTTGTTTCCTGTTTGGATTTTTAAGGCTCCATCTGAGTACACCACTGGCTCTTGGACCATTGTTCCATTACTTCGCTGGGAGATGCTAATAGCCCTTAGCTGCTTCCAGTTTTATCCCCTGCAGCGCATACGCAGTGTCGTACTTCCATTGTTATTGTAAATAAACACAAACGGCTTTATTTACTAATAAATTGAGCAACAACAAAGTAAAATGGCAAAATAATAACTAGTACGCCAGCAGGACGTGATATTTCATAAAACTGTGTATGCAACCAGAGTGAGTTACTGTCGCATAAATTTAAAAACTGTCAAATAACGTGGCTATGCACCTTTAATGAAAACTTGAACACTCCTAGCTGTTGTTTTCCAAATAAGCTTTAGTTGAAAGTTTCTATTGAGCATTGATGGTGGTGGTGGTTTAAACACTGGCAACGCACTATTCTACAGCAAAGGGTTGCTGTCAAAACACATACATTTGTGAACCTTTCCTGCATGTCTTTGTCCTTTTTCTGTTGCCTGTCTGATTATTATAAACAAAGGCCACTAGCACTACAAGTGTTTTTTGTTTTTCACTGGACATGGTCCAAATACTGCATTCACTACACTGCATCAAACCAGAACCTGATCCTTCCTTTGCGGCCTAACTACGTATATTGCAAAATTGTCCGTATACAACAATGGTTTGTAGGGCAAAGATACAATTTTCTTGGTCTTCTTGTTCTTGCTATTTGTGGTTGTATTACACTGTTGGATAACTGAACTCTCACAAATTATAAGGTAAACATACAGTCACCAGCCACTTCATTAGGTGGAGCTTCATAGTACCAGGTTCGACACCCCTCCGTATCCCCATGATAACATCACAAAGCTGCTGCAGATTGGTCAGCTGCACATCAATGATTTGAATGTCGGTTCCACCACCTCTAAAAGGTGCTTAATTTGAATTGAGAGCTGTTGACTATGGAGGCCACAGGACAATACTCATAATCTTGTTTAAAATCATTTGAGCTTATTGGACATTATTCATTATTCTGTTGCAATTAGTCATCAGAAGGTGAGTTTGCTTTGGTCAAAAACAGACAAACACTCAGCAATGATACTCAGGTAGGCTCTGCTTGTACCAAGGGCCCCAAGTGAGCCTGGAAAATATTCCCCATACCAGTATGCACCCTCCACCAACCTAAACCATTAATGTAAGACAGGATGGATCAATGCTTTCATGTTATATTCTGGACATATCATCTGAATTTCAGACCAGAAAACTAAGACTCATTAGAACGGACCATGCTGTTACTGCTCAGCTTTTGTGAGCCTGTGCGAACTGTCACCTGAGTTTCCTGGTCTTACCTGGCAGGGGTGACACCTGTAGAGGTCTGCTGCTGTTTTAGCCCATCACCTTCATGGTTTTACATGCTGTGTTTAGAAATGGTATTCTTCATACATTAGTTGTTTTGTTGCCTGTCATCTCAAACCAGTCTCTGTAGTCTATTCTCCTCTGACCTCTGTCATTAACAAGGTATTTTTGTCCACACGACTACCAGTCAATAGAAATATCTTTTTTTCCTCAGTAAAACTACAGGGATGGGTGTGCGTAAAAAATATTGTAGGTTTGCAGTTTCTCAAAATAAATGCTGAAAATAAAGAAGCTAATCTGCTAACCAACAACCATTTTGCATTAAAAACCACATAAATCCTTTCTTCCCCGTTCTGATAAAATTTGAACTTTTTCTAGCTGTCTTCATCCCATCTAGATGCCAAAATAAACTGAGATTCTGTCATGTGATTAGCTGAGTCGCTATTTTTGTTAACAAGGAACAGAACAGCTGTACCTAATAAAGCAGCCCGTTGGTGAAGGTAACTGCTTCAAATAGTTCTCACTTTTTTTTTTTTTTGCATTCACAGACACCGGACTTGAACCCGTCATTGATTAATGCCAGAATTACACCAGCCTCGATCAAAGAACCGACTTATCACAGTCTGCATTGATTAAGCTCTCAAAGGAACGGTGCCGGGAAGTCATAATCCTGAACATTTGCAGCTGTACCTTTGTGACCTGAAATACGTATCACTGTATCGCACGGTAAAAAAAAAAATGGAAAAGCCCCCAGGGTGCTGGTGACTAGAATGTAGCAGTTGTGTTGGTACAGCCGAAATAGGAACACATTACCCATGACAGACCTCAACTTATCAGGTCTCCATCTTAGGTTTGGGGTTCTAACACACACTTTAGGAGGTTTCTGTAAATCTCTCTAACGTCAGCCTGATGGTGTTGGACAGAAATCCACTCAGGAAACCTGGTAAAGTTGAATAAAATGACTGTCATGACCTCACAAACCTAATTCAGAAATGGAAACAGAGATCCTTCGCCGACGGTTGCTTTCACTTACTGCCAAAGACCCAGCCCCTGTCAGCAGAGATGTTTCCAACATGACGCTTCAGTCAGTCTGACAAAAAATGTGATCTTTGCTCTCCAAAGCAAAAGTTTGAGCTCTGTGGTATTACTGAGAATTTGTTACCATTCAACATGTGACAGAAGCACAGGGAGCTAATGCGGTCAGAAATCTGCGATCACACCCCATCTGGTCATGTTCAGGCACACCCTACAGATAAACAATGGTACTCATTGTAAATTTAGAATAAATCTTTTAAAAATGTGGTTGACTAAAACTGATCGAAGGGCTACAGCTACTATTTAATCAAATGTCACCAAAGAAAGGAGCTGTGGTCATCTTTGTGAACATGGATGCTCCAGCATTTACTTAGATTTATGATTAGAAACAAAAGATTTGCAAAGCTTGACTGTTTAACCCTCACACATTAATTCTGGGCAGAAGGTCGGGTTTGGCGTCTGGGTTTCCAGGAGGGATCTGGCCGGGCACTGAGGAGAAGAGGCAAGTATTAATGGTTTGATTCACATTCACCAGGTAAGTTTACCCATTAAGACTAAAGCTGGCAGGAATTGAGCTGGTTAGGACTGAGTCTGTGTTTGTTTTTCTTGCAGGAGGAAGCGTATGGTGGAGTGGCCGACATTGGAGGGTGGAAAGGCAGGTGAGGGGAAAGCAGCGACGGTATGGAGGTGAGAACCAGGAGGAAGGCAGCAAGAGCAGATGGCAGACTCAAAATCGCACGGAGGAGCTTCACCGGCTTTCAGGAAGCAGATCACGTAGCACTGGAGTAGGAGGAAGCTTAACATGAACACCAGAGCAATCCAGGGAAAAGGAACATATGAGTAGGTAAGAGCTTCAGGTTTACGAGGAAGCAAATGTAGCACAAGTTCTCCGGGCAGATTAACATGCTGGAAGAGCTAACAATTTGACATCTCCCTTCTGGAGTCCCTGCTCCATTTGACCTCTCCTAATTAGGCTTAACAGGAAACACCTGAGGAGCTGCACCTGTCAGTCGGACCCTGCAGAGAGGAGGTGAGAGAGAAGCAGCACAAAACAAACCTGCACCCACCCCAGTGAGCATGGCAGATTTCTGTTCAGGTTATTGGTTTATTTTGTGTGTGTTGTTCATTTTTGTTCAATGAATGAATCATTTATTTTGGACATTCTACCAAAATATTAAAAGGAAAAGGAATATAAATAGGAAAAATGTCTGAAGTTAAATGTAGAGTGGACGATTTATCTGGAAATGTAGGTGAGAAATGCCAACATCACTTTCTGAATAACTGCATGCATGCGCGAGACCATCTTACCTGCTCTTCCGCCATCGTGTGAAAAAAATCTCCCAAATCCAATATGGTCTTATTTCTTTCATCTGAGGCCTTCCTCGCTCTTAAAAGTGAGCATGTAAAGAGGAGTGGCACAAAGAAAGACATGGTTCAAAGGAAGCCAAAAGAAGTTCTGTTTGCAGTTTGCCGGAAACCATGTAAGGGACACCGCAAACATGAAGGCAGGTGCTCTGGACAAAAATAACTTGTTGGCCCTAATGCAAAATGCTGTACAGCAGAAAATGAATGCCCTGCCCACTGAATTGAATTGACCCTGTAAAGTGCCTAGACATTAACCTGACGCCGCCAGATAGATTTGCTCCGCATATCCATCTGGAAACCTTCCGTTGAAGTAATTTTGGGAAGGGGCGAAAATACTGGTTAGCTGATTGGCCTATGTTGGTGATAGACGGGCCAAATAAACCAATCAGATCAACGAAGCATATGACGTACTCGTCAACATGCTTCGTCGTCGCTCTGTTACGAGCGACGACGAAAACACAACCACAAGCCAAGCTACTCTTGCTGCTGCAGGTAAAGGCTCGTTAGCTCAGCAAAGAAATACTCTGTAATTCCGATAAAACTTGCTCGATAGCCACGCTAACGCTAGTTTCATAGGCTGAAGCCGCCATGTTCTTTAGACTGAACTGTCGCGCTTCTGGTTGCGTCACACCTCAACCCGCCTCAAAGCCAACGCTGATTGGACGTTCGTTTGGTGAACGGCTCCAAATTTTCTTTAACGGAGAGTAGCCAGACTGATCTGCGAGTGAAACCTTGAAAGCTCGCGAGATCAGGATGGTCTCACGAGGCTACCTAGACATGACATGTGTTGTGAATTGACGCTATATAAATACAATTGAATTGATTTGAAATGAAATTGAATTAAAAGCCAACCTGCACCTACTTATAGGGCAGACCTCCAACAGTTAGCACAATAACACCACCTGGATATGCTTTTGCTTTGTGGCCAGGAGATGGTGAAGAGCTCCCGCTGTTGACGAGAGCAGATCTGAGGATGTCTTTAAACATTTCCGGTTTAAAATGACATCTCACTGTTTGTAATTTAACTAGGATGACATGATTTGAATACATTAGAGTGGGCATATGTATTTGTGTATGCATGGAAGTCATGAATGGATTGGTCTGTGTAGTTATCCCTGATTGCTTTCGGAAGTATTGTTAACCTTGCGGCACAAGAGCTGCAAATGAAATGTCAAACATCATATCGGTTAGGAGGAAGATGTCCTATCTTTCTGTCTCCCTTTCGTACACACACACACACACAGAGCGCACACGCGCATGCACACATACAAACACACACACAGACTCCCACTGACTGTCGAAATTAACATTCTCCTTGTAGAAGGTGTGTAATAGTAATACTCGGGTAAGGTGACTAGCAATTACATTACAAATGTCTGAAACTCAATATAGCAACGTGTAAGTGAAGGTAAATGAATCTCATCCTGAGCAACCTGACCTCCCTCTGGAGGTTCACACTGGGCTGTCAATCAAAAGTCTCATCAGCTTCTGTTAAGCATCCACGTGACATAGTCTTGAAACCTGTTTCTGTCATTACACTAGCCTTCTCCTGGTTGCAGTGGAAAGATTGTACAGACTTTTCATGCTGGGGACATAGGAAAATGTACACTCTGTCTCATGATATGGAGCTGAAGGTCTCCACTTTCACAGTTGATCTCAGTGCCTTATGTTTATGCTGTGTTCATCGCTATCATGTAAAGAAACGAGTGCCAGAGATTGCACAATCAGGGAAAAATCAGACATCCCCTTTTCCTTGATTTTCTAGCAAATGTTTCATCAGAGAATAACAGATGCAAGAACCATTGTAAGATGCTAAGACCTGTAATATACCTAAGTATGCAGCACAGCTGATGGGTTGAAAATGTCCAACCTGTGTCAGTATTTTCATCATGCCATATAAGCTTAAATTCTAGGTTGGGTGGTGTAAATCTTTGCACCTTATAATAATTTTGACTGTGTGGATTAGGGAGAATCAATCATGAATTTACACTTGTGGAAACATCAAGTGAGCTTTTAAAACTAATTTGAATTAATATGTTGCTTTGCATGTCCATCCTAGGAAAACAGATTTAAATTGATCATTAAAGTTCAAAATGTAAATGACATCAATGTGTCAGGATCCTTAGGGATGTGATTACTTATGGTAGCACCCTGGGGATCCTGCAATCTGTATTAATGTCACTCTTTTGTGTTGCCCATCCCTAGATCCTCATTTGTGTTACCCGTTTAGTGTTCTGTTCAGGGTTTAGGTTTATCAGATTGAGTTTCTGTTAGTTTGTGTTCTTATTATTTAAGTAGTTCTATTAGATCCTTATTTTATGAATGACTTCCTTTGGTTCAATTCCTGTTCTGCATTATGTTTAGGACATTGTTATGATTAGATTCTGCTCATATTTTAGTTTACCTTCTGTCAGTAGTCAGTAATCTGTTAGATCTGTTCTTTGTCAGTTTAGTTTGGTTTTCCACATCTAACCAATCTCTATTTTCTGTTAATTCCCCTGCACTTGTCAGTTCATTGCCCCTCCATTCCTGCAGTCTAATGGGACATTCCTCAAATGACGTCACATTTGCCCGAAGACAGCCCAGGTTTCCCAGATGATCCGACAAGCAGAGTGCAAACTAGAATGGCCACAACCGCAATACCAATCATTTCGAGAGATCGCGCCGTCTCAGGAGCTTTATTTCAACATGCTTTAATTGAGAAACCCAGCGAAGAACAGCTTACGTGCTCACATTGAATACGGTGCAGATATGCTTGCAGCGCCGCAAGGAACCCTAATAATTAAAAATCAATGTGTCCACTCACATCGGTTGCATGCGGGTCTGGTTACTGAGGCCGTGCGGCGCTGCAAAAAATTCCACAAGAAGAAAGTTTGACATGTTGGCCATGCCTTTACCACGTCTAAGGGCAAAGAGTGAGAAAGGCTATAATGGCTCCTGTAAAGCAGCTTTTCAGAATCAGAATCAGACATACTTTAATAATCCTAGAGGGAAATTGCTGTTTCAGTACAAGCGCCAAGACAAAACATCACAAACATTTCAGGGGAGACGATTTACTGGGGCCTTGCTGCCAAGGAACCGCATTACACGGTACCAACAGGGCGCTGCCTTAGAAACTGTGGAAAAGATAGATTTTCAACACATTGGGGAAGTGGAGGGAGATAAAAAAGACAGGTGCTTCACAATTTATGTTTTGACATATAATGTGAAGCATCCGACAAAAGATGCTTTGAAGGTATTGCATGTAGACTATAGGTATATGTAGCATCTAAAATGTACCCCTACCACCCATAACCACCTAAATGCCATCTAGCAAACTGACGTTGCCATGAAAATTTTACCATTTCAAATGCAGACATGTCAATCCAATGCAAAAAGGTGTTGTGTGAATAGAAGCATTTTTTTAATGTTTCGGCGATGCATTGACTCAAAAGTTATATTTTTGGAGCTCCAAAACATAATGCTTCAGAAACAGATTGCAGCGTTAAAAATAATCCTAAAACAGCTCCTTTGATTTGTTTTGGAGATAACCAGTGAACCACTTTCATTAACCACTGACGTCATAGCCCCACCATGCATGCGGCATCCAAATGTTCCGTGACTTTTTTGTTTCTAGTGAATTGCTGTGGTAGAGTTACAGCCCCTCATACAAGCCTGGCTTCGTTAGTGCCGCGTTCGGGAGCGTTTTTGAGTCCGTTTTGTGTGGAAGAAGATGTTCACAATAAACGTACAAATGACCAACAAAAACATTAGTTTTGACAAATGAGGCCCAGGTATCAGCATGGAAAGATAATGTTGAAGACTGAGCCTTAATGAGGACCGACTGTAAGTAAATACTATTTTGTGTTTGAAAAATGGAGAACATGACGGCATTTATTTTCTTTTTTTATTTGTCAGACAACAACAACAACAAATGGCTCAAGTTTGGAAGTAAAAGCGTTCCATTAAGACTTTCAAAGTGCTGCTAGGTTGGTGTTTTAATAAAATCATGATTCAGTTTGAGCATATCAGCTGACAAAATTGTCACGCACATAAATTAAAGTCAACATCTGCGCTGTTATTACTGCTATTATATGCAGAATGGTCAGAGAGCAAAGGCAGAAGCCACAGCATGGATTAAGGTGCAGCTTCATGTCGCTGCTTGTCTTTGCTGTATCCCCAAACCCACAGCAGGACTCAGTCCCTGCCTGCAGCAGTATTGGTTTGATCTGTAGTTTTCATTGACATGGCATGCACCTTGATTTTATATTGAGCTTAAAGCAAGCACACATTATCATTAACTGGTCCACACACCAAGCTCATGTCTTTAAAAAATTAATTTTGCCTTTAATACATAAGGTTTGTCCTAAAATTACTATACTTTTACTTACTCTCAAACAGAGATATTTAATGACACCTGGGAGAGCTGTGATCACTTCAACATCATGTAAAAACAGATTTAAGCTATTCAACAAAATCAATGCCACTGGTGGATGTTCTGGTTTGTCAGTTATTTATTGCCAGAGGCTTTTTTTTAAATGGGACAATGCATATTAATTAACATGGGTTCATGAAATACACATGTAAATATACCAGAGTTAGCCATAGAGGCTAATTTTCATCTATAATCGTAGGGCAGGCTGATGTTTGCAAAATGGAAGGCCACACAAAGAAGAAAGGGGTGGGGGGCAATAGACAATATCTCTAAAAAGCATCAGTATATCAGCAGACTAAAAAGGACAATTAGTGCAGACAATAACACAGACAGTTCAGACATAAAATATTATTTTAAAAATACACTTCGTGTCAACACTGTGACTGCAGATCTGATTATGCTAGATCCAAGGTTCAGCTGATCTACTGAGGTTTCTAAGTGTTGTAATGTTCTTGATGCTTGCTGGAACAGTGTTCCAAGTATGAACTGCTCTCACTGAAAAACTAATCTGACCAAAAGCAGTTTTTCTGAGAAGAATAGCACAGTCCCCTCTGCTACAGGCTCATGTGACCACACCTTATGTTTAAGGTGAATAAAATCCTGCAGAGGAAGCAGAGCCAAACCATGTAATATTTAATAGACAAGTATAATATCATAAAATCTTATCGGATTTTCCCAACTATAAAATTTATATTTTGAGAGAAAATGACAGTGATGGTAGGAGTTGTGCTTCATATCCAAAACCTTGAGTGATTGCTTATAAACTCTCTCCACTGACTGCAGTGTTGTTTTACTTGTTTGGCTTCAACTTGTCAGACAATAGCGAATGTGTGACATAATCATGGCACTAAAGTATCTTTTTGCTGCTTCAGTAGTTAAATCGTGTCGTATTTGCCGAAATGTTGCCAAGATCAATTTTATTCTATTGGTTACTTTCTTGACATGAGACATAAAGGACAGTTTTGAATCAATAATGACCTCTAAGTATTTGTATTGTTGAACCATAGTTAATGTGCATCCTGCAACCTCAAAAGGTAGGTCAGGTTCTTTGTTGAGTGACTTAGTAAAATACATACAGTTTTATCAAAGTTTAATCAAAGACCTGAACATGTCAGCCATTTTTCCCAATGTCTTTGTAAATGATAGTTCCTTTGCAGATTGGCTTTTTGTTTTACCATGCACATATATGACTGCATCATCTGCATACATTTGACATGTAGAAGACAGATAGGCAACATTTAATTCAATTTACAATGGTAAGTGAATATTTATAATCTTTCTTACCAACAAATGAGGAAGAGGTACCAGCAGAGACTTAGCAACTTTGCCACCATGTTGTTGGTATATTTAGCAACCATATGGTAACCTTTTTTAGAAAGCGACAAGCATCAAATCTAATACGTTTTTCTGATTTATCAGGAGACTTTTGGAAGTACTGACATGAAAGTACAAATACAAGTTCATACTCTTCTCGGTGATCATTATATCATGTCATGATCCTGGTGTGAGTGTGGTTCTGTGCACTTGTGGCTCCCTGCTGCTCCCCTGTTGACACCTTTCCATTTGGATTTAAGGAGATTTAAGGAGTTGTTTGATGACCAGACTTCTGATGATCAACCGTCCTTGATAGTTAAGCCCAAGTACCTTCTTGTTATAACTCTTTAAGCTATTGTCTTTTGACTCTCTCCACTCAAAAACAGTAATACTTTTCTGATTATCTGAGCCAAACCTCTTTAGTGTCACTGCTGCATCTATCTACAGAAGCCATCCTTGTACATTTTTTGTTCCTCACTTTATAAATTAACCCTCGTTGAATTTACCCATTGTCCAGACTTTGATTCTGTATGTGGGTCTGGAAGTTTTAGAAATATAACTAGGGCTGGGTAGGTTAACGCGTTAATTTCGCGTTAATTCATTAGACTATTTACGGCGATATTTACTTTATCGCGCATTAACGCATGTTGCTCACATGCTTTTATTTTGTGAAGGTCTGTTGCTGCGGTGTAGGGGTTTGAATCAGAACAGTAGGTGGCGATAATGCGCCAATAACCTCGCTATCAGCCCAGCCTCGGATTCAAACAGGAAGATAGGTGCTGGCTGGAAAAAGGAAAACGCGGAAAAAAACAAAGCTGACATGCGGAAGGCGGTGTGTGCCGCAGGAATTTGCTTAGGCGAGGCGGTGAGTTGGCGGCCGGAACAAGTTTTGTGCGGATGACTAGCGGAGCAGGGGGGAACGCGAGAAAGCAACAACAACAAAAACGCGTGTTAACGTCAAATAAACATGCAAGCATATCGAGTTAGCAAGCATTTCAGTTTAAAGTTCTTCCAGCAACGAATATGACAGAAACAAGTTAGTTGTAACCACTGCCAAGTTAAACTTTCTTATCACCGCAGCACCTTGAGCTTAACATATCACTTACATGCCAAACACACTGTAGGCATCACCAAACAATTCAATGACTCAGAGAAGCTAACCAATGTAATGGCGAAGTGGATAGCTACCGTAGACCTTTTTTGTGCTTCACACTTTGGTATTGAACATAAAATGGTAATGCTGCTCCCTGCTGTTACCTCAGAAATTGCCTGTTTTTGTAATGTATTTGGATGGACCCAAGGAACAACCCGAAAACAGGTTAGTAAAAACTGAAACAATTTTATTAAAGAGGATGGCGGCACGGACCCCCGACTACTGCGGGTTGCACTCAGCTACTGGCAGTTCCTGAAGACAGAGCGGTGAGTTAGTGACCAGCGGAGGTTGGCGGGAATGTGAGCTAGAAGCTGAGTCACTAACCTGGGCGCGGGATGACTTGGTTGGACAAAATCCTGTCTTCAGGAAACAGCGGGGTCCTTGAGGGGATAATCCAGAGATCTTTGTCCTAGTACGGTCCGGGTCTTGATGAGGGAAAGATCCGTTCAATCCAGCAGAGGTATCCAAGGGCAAATCCAGAGGAGGCTCCAGGTCCAGGTCCAGGTCCAAATCCAAAAAGCACAGACAGTTAAAGGGGCAAGCAATCTCCGTAACTTACAGGCAGGCGGGGGTCAGAAACACGGGAGGGCAATCCAGATCACTGAGGCTGACGAACAGGACTCAGGCGGGCAGACAAATCCAGAGAGGGGTCAGGCTGGCTCAAAAAACAGAGGCAAAAACAGATCGACAGGCAGACAGGCAGACAGGATTTCAAAAACAAGGCTGGAAGCACTCACCGTTTGGCTAGAGACGTTCTGGCACTGGAGGCTGCAAAGAGCAGAGCTTTTAAGCAGGTAGGGCGGAGATGGAACAGGTGCGCTGATTGCAATCAGCAGCCCCAGTGCCAGAAACGTCACAGTTTTTGGTAGATTTTTTCCCCATAAAGAGAATTTCCTGTCAGTGGCAATAAGCTTTAATTTATTATTATTGCTATTTTTTGTTTTACATGTTTAAGTTGAGCTTTACACTAAATATGTGTTACTGATAAGTGCTACAAATGTTACAACACTTTTGTTCATATGGCAGCAGAACATTAAAATAAAAGTGCTCTTTACACTACTTTTGAATTCATTCTTGGGGTTTGCGCATACAATGCGATTAATCATGATTAATCAGGCAAATTATGCGATTAATCGCGATTAAAGATTTTAATTGTTGCCCAGCCCTAAATATAACATATGAAGCTGTGGGCTCCTCCCCTCCCTAAAACTCTTACAGATGGCTCAGTCCTTAACAGATGAAAGGTCGTTTATTGTTTTAAAGATATTTAGGCTGTATTTGCTCACTTTCTGTCCCCCTCACAGCATCAATATAAATTAAAGCTGCAAGCAGCATTGGTCGGCCCTCACAGCCAAGTGCTGCTCAGCTTGCTTCGCGACAGCAGGAGATCAGCATCGGCACCTCCACGCTTCTCTGCCTCAGGTGAGCCTGCTGACCCGATTGTAAAAGGATGATATCCATCATTGAAACGGCTAACTGTGTTCTAAGTGGACGTGTTTAAATAGACGTCATCACCACACCAACCTGTGAATTAGTCATCCATGATGAAGCATACAAATCTGGTGCAGATACAGTGATGTATCAGAGAGCTAGAACTTTTTAAATAATCTAGGGGGAGCCATTTGTCCAAAATCCAATCTGATCCAAATGACCTGTTTGTCGGTTGAAAATCATACATATCCAGTTGGAAGCAAATCAGATCATACGTGTGTGATTTAGAGCCAAATGTATATTTTAGTTATCAGGCTCCTCTCCTGTGGAACCAACTCCCAGTTTTGGTCCGTGAGGCAGACACCCTGTCTACTTTTAAGACTAGGCTTAAAACTTTCCTTTTTGACAAAGCTTATAGTTAGAGTGCCTTAGGTTACCCTGAGCTATCTCTATAGTTATAATGCTATAGGCTTCGGCTACTGGAGGACATCAGGGCCTATTTCTCTCACTCTGCTGAGTTCTCCTACTGTTCTCCAATTTCATGGTTTGTTTTTGCTCTTCATAGTAGGTACATCTGGTCTGGTGTTCTGTTAGCTGTGACACCATCCAGGAGGGCAGATAATCTGCCACTACTCTTTCTAGCATACAAAGGATTCCTGGATAAATGTGTGCTTTTTTGTGTCTCTGCTCTGTCTTCTCTAACCCCCAGTCGGTCGAGGCAGATGCCCGTTCACACTGAGCCTGGTTCTGCTGGAGGTTTTTCTTCCCTGTGAAAGGGAGGAAAACCATCGCTCCTCTCAACCATCGCTTCATGCATGCTCAGTATGAGGGATTGCAGCAAAGTCATAGACAATGCAGACGACTGTCCACTGTGGCTCTACGCTCTTTCAGGAGGAGTGAATGCTGCCTGTCAAGACTTGATGCAATCTGCTGGGTTTCCTTAGATAGGAAACTTTTATTTTATTTATTTATTTATTTTTTTTCCAGTGTCCTGTCTAGCAATGTGGCAATAAAAATTGATATCTTAATGCCAAATAGAGCTCGACAGATTTTACTTTCACAAGTGGAGCAAACAGCTTTCGCCATAATGCTCCGCTTGATTTGTGCGTGTAAATAGCTTTATTGTGATTCCTGCAGGGAGAATTTCAAATTATATGGACACTACAATGGGAAAGTAGGAGAGTAAAGGAAGAACAAGAAGAGAAAAAAAAGAGAAAGAAAAGGGTGAAAGAAAGAAGAGATAGAAGGAAGAGAATGATAAAACGTCCTCTGTCTGCTCCATCACCTGGAAAGAGACACAAAAACAACAGCACGACCAACAGACATAAAGCAACAGATACAATCGTGTAACACCTTGATACCATTGCTAAATCATATGTATTATTATTTAAGCTGACATGTGTAATGTGATACCTAAAAAAGAAAGTAAAAGAAAGTAAATAAATAAATTATAGCCTTTCTGTATATAAGTGAACATTTAATACCTGGGACCCAGCACCTGTGGGAGTTTGTGAAAGTGCACTAGTTTAGGTGAAAGTTATCCAGAAGGAAATATATTGATAGTGATTGTGGAGAACTGAAGACCCACCTTCCCTAAGCACAGAGGCAGGAGTCAGGGGACCCGTAACCCCGGACTCCCAAAGGGGCCACCAAAGCAGTGCGCCCGAGAGGGGCCTTCACAGGAAATCTGCAACCCTCCCCCCGAGGAAAGAGGAGAGACGACCCCGAGGAAATCCCCCAGCCACCGCAATGCCGACGCCCCCAAGAGCCGCGGGGACGAGCCCGTGGGCTCCGCCGGCAGCCGGCCGCGCTGAAGTGGTCCCGGCCATGGGCCCTGGGGGCCAGAGGCCCCAGGGGCGCCCTGCCCCCGCGGCAGGGGCCCCGGCCGCCCCCCGGGGGGCCAAGCCCCGCGAAGCCACCGCCGGGAATGGGCCGGCACCCACCCGGGAACCCGCCCCAAACCCGAGGACCGTCAACGCGCCAGAGGGCCAAGGCGCCCGCCAACGCAGCGGAGGAGGGCAGGACGTGGGGGGATGGGCTCCGCACCTATCGGAGACTTGAGATGATCTTGGGAGAGGGAGAGGACCGGACCCGAACCTGGGAAAAAAAAAACTCATTCACACCATCCCTCCCTTGTGCCCCACTCGCCACACACAGACACACAAAAAAAAAAAAAAAAAAAAAAAAAAAAAAAAAGGACGCTGTACACACATTCACATCCAAAAATCCCAAGTGGGGGGGGGTCACCACAATTCAACAATACCACTGCCTGTGCCCGACCCCCGGCCCCGCCCCCGGACCAGACGCCCCCCGGAGCAGGCCCCCCAAAGAGGGGGGGCCGACATGACCCGTACGGACCATCCGACCAGAGCCCCCCCTCACCCACTATATACCTAATAAACCCCCTCCCACCCCGACCTTACCCTAGCCACCCCTGCCCCCCATCCCTTCCTAGATAAGGAAACCTTTAACCAATCTATCTATATGATTTGACTAAATTTGACTTTATAAAGTGCTTTGAGATGACATGTGTTGTGGTTTGGCCCAATTCCCTCTAGGTGGCGCTGTAAAGCAGCTTGGCCACAGTGTTTTCAATTACATTAAAATCTTGCGATTTCACTTGGGAGACAACTTTTTGTAAAGTTTGGTGAGTTTTCATGCACGTTTGGGCCTCCAAAAAGCCTTTATAAGAGGCAAAAGAAAAATAAATCATACGATTACAACAGCCCTGCGCAGCGCTTAGCTGTGCAGGCCTAATTAATTGTAAAATCACATATATTAAATGATATTATCCAGCTTCTTCTAGCAATTTCTAGCTCAGCCATTTGCTACTTTACTAATTGAGGAGTTAGAATAACTCTGTATAAACAGATACATTGTGATGTGTCTTCCGGTAAATGTCTATCAATGTTGGTTTAACTACCCAGCTTTGTTGACCTAATGTTGCCCCCTCTTATTCTTGAGACGACTTTATGCCAGAAACTCAAAATCAGTCCGTATAGACGGCATTAAAAAGGATTTTATCCCAAAGCCCCCTGTCTTTTATAGCAGCCACTGCCAAGAATACTTACCTCACATCTGAATTATTGCTGCCGGATACAAAACGCAGGTTGTTCTGGGGGTCAGCGTATGTAACAATCCCATCGGATGATGGAGGCTTACATTCCTATGCAGGAGTACACCCGAGCTGCCAGGCTTCTATCAATGCACGCCTGGCTCACGGGTGGCATGGCAGAGTTCACACTGTGATGTGAAGCAGAGGAAAACAGACTGTAAGAGGAGCTGTAAGAACAAGCCTCGATTCATCTGGATTCATCTCAGCAGGTAGACTGCTGGCACGTGTTTACACAAGACTGTAGCAGAGAAACTCTACACCTCAGCTCTCCCGTGTGTGCGTGTGTGTGCAAGGAGCTTATGTATGCATCTGCAGCATAATTAAGAGGCAGATCTGAGGAAGATTACACTTGGTCGGAGGGCGGGGCGTCTCTGTGCTTGGTTCTGCTTGCTTTACACCAAGGTATGTGAGAGTTTTTGTCTGTATGTGTGTATGCCTTCGGGGGTAAAAAAAAAAAAAAATGCTGGAGCTCTTGGCTGTCGGTTATTTAACCTGAGGGCATGAACGAGTGTATCAGTGTGTATCTTCCTGCAAGTGTTGCGTGTGTTTATGAGAAATCCCACCTGTTGCTGGCTCTGAAAAGCACCCTCCATGGTTCAGTCATGTACACAGTGATCATAAACATTCACAGGTTATAAACATGATTAAAACAAGTCTAATTGATTGTACAAGTCATGTTTCTCGATTTATCTTCTCAAGCAGACCCTGGGGGCGATTGAATATACAATCCTTCTGCGTAGGTAAAGACAGAAAATTTCTAAATGTTTCATCTCTCTCAGGTTTTATGATAGACTTTAATTAAATAGGAGTTTCGGCGTTTGTAGCAGTGACAGCAATAAAGCTTTTCAGAGATGTAAATGTAAATTTGATTAACTTGCAGCTGTCGTCACACTATATAAACTGCAGTGGACATTTGGAAAAGACATGAGTGACATTACATGTTTCATGTTTTTGCAGTGTAAAACAATGTGAGGAAACCACTTTAATTGTACATG
Organism: Fundulus diaphanus; assembly: GCA_037039145.1. NCBI lineage: Eukaryota > Metazoa > Chordata > Actinopteri > Cyprinodontiformes > Fundulidae > Fundulus > Fundulus diaphanus. The sequence goes on along the minus strand of CM073123.1, from coordinate 39,895,313 downwards.
ATTCTTGCGCAATTCTGTACAAAGTGCAAACATGAGTGCCCCCTGGAATGATTCTGTGCAGACCGTGACCAGAAATAGGGAGGGGCAGCTGACTCCCCGGGCCGATAATCTCTCCCCATCAACGTCAAGTCCTGATAAATGAAGACAGAAAAAACACAGGAGAGACTAATAAAATAAATCCAAGGGCCAGAAAAGACACAGCTTTAGACAGAACATGGATTACTTTAAAAGGTTTGTCCAAGTTGTTTTTCCAATTTCATATGGAGGTCCCATGGACGTGAAGCAACAGTAAAAGTGAGTCTCACAAGAAACGCACAGCACAGAGAAACACCTGCAGATCTATAGATAGCCTACGTTTACACTGACACCCAAAGTTAGCCTATCTGCTAAATAACGACGCAGCATTGTCCTTTTATAAACATCATCGTTGTCCCTTAGTAGTTATGTCGCGATCTTTTCACATTAATTGTAAATCGCAATAATAATAAAAAAATTTAAAAAAGTAATGATGCACACTTAATATAACAGTGTTGCGTTTATTTTTTACATTTTTTAAGCTTAGCTTGTAATTTTTAAAAAAAAAAAATGTATTTCATGTAAATAAATTTTACAGGCAGAGCGACATACACATGCCCACGTGCAACAGATGCTAGTCAGCTAAACCTCAAAATGGCAGCTCACGCCATAAAAAGAAGTTAAAACCAAGTGCTGCATTTTAAACAACACATCGACTACTTTTTTAACAAAAGTCAAGCTAAAGCCATCTGCTTTGTTTGTGTTGCACCAGTCTCTGTGTTTAAAGATAACAGTTTAAATTACCTCCCTGTGACCAAACAGGAGAAATACAAGAATGTTGCACAGCTGTAAAGACAACGTATGTCATGTCTTACAAAATTGCTAAGAAAAGCGCACGGTTTTCTGACGCAGAGTTTATTAGGGAGTGTTTGGTGGACTCTGCAACACTAATATGCCCAGAGAAAAAGGCAGCTTTTGGGAACGTGGCCCTCCCCGGACATACTGTAACGAGGAAGGTTGAGGGTTGAGGAAAAACAGAGCAGTAATTATCAGTGATAATCAAAGCAGCTAATCATACTACATAATTTAAGGATTTTTACAAGTTCATATCGAGCAGAATTAACTCACGTTATGCATAGCTTAGGTTTGTCATGTTGCCCCTTGTTACAAGGATTTGCCCACCTCTGATATAGAGGTTCAGGAAACCTTTGCAGATGTTTTGAGGTAATTAGCTGATTAGGATGTAACACCATGATTTTCCAGGATCTAACTTTTTCACAATGTTCTAATTTCTGAAACACAGGATATTGGGTTTTCATTACTGTAAGCCATAGTCATCAAAGTTACAAGAAATAAAGGCTTGAAAGATTTCACTCTACGTGTAATAAACTCCTTGACGTGTTTTACAGTTTGTCATTATCCAGATTTACTTTATCGAACACACCAACCCAAACTAGGATAGACTTCAAACACTGAAGCAAAATTATCCATGGTTTTCCCAATTCTCACAGAAAAATAAAAAAGTATTGCAATTATATTTGTTCAAGATCTGAGTGAAGATTGGGACCAGTTTGTACCACAGGCTTTCACGCTGAAGAGGGAGACACCATCGGTTCCTGAGGCTTTTCTGGACTTCTGGCACCGAAAGACACTTTTTACAGCTTCCTCAGTGAAATGACTGCAATAGTAAGTTATATTAAGAGTTATGAGACGTAACGGTATCATTTAAATGGTTGTCCTGACAAGTGTGGAAGACTGTGTGTATCAGCTTGTGTTTTCGAGAGAGAGAGAGAGAGAGAGAGAGAGAGAGAGAGAGAGAGAGAGAGAGAGAGAGAGAGAGAGAGAGAGAGAGAGAGAGAGAGAGAGAGAGAGAGAGAGAGAGAGAGAGAGAGAGAGAGAGAGAGAGAGAGAGAGAGAGAGAGAGAGAGAGAGAGAGAGGGGGGTCAGGAATTGTCCTCCCTCTGGGATGATCTACCCACTTACATCAAAGCAAACTTTCAGGACAAACTGTGAAGTGGTTCTGTTCCGGACTCCGCCTGGAAAATCCCATACACTGGAACACAATCACCATGGGAGCTGAGCACTTGTGTGCGTGCGTGTTTGTGTGTGTACTCTTAGTTGCAGCTGAGTGAGAACATATTTTTGGTATTTTACCAGCAAAGTAAGGACTTTGATGTAAAGTGAGGACCTGCTTTGGTCCTCACTGTTTTTGGGGCAAGGGGTTAGGTTCAGAACTAAGGTGTGAATTAGGTTTAGGTCAGGGTAAGATCATAGAAAGGGTTGAAAATGTGAAAGTGAATTGTTCACACAGACCATTCAAACCTCTTTATATGGCTCCTACATAGAAAGCTTGTCCGTTTCATGTCACACACCGTAAACAGGCCTGCACAGTTGCTCTCAGACTGTTTGAGTCTGTTTTGCTCCAAGCAAGTGCACACAGATACACATGCTTGTAGGGCAGCGGTTTACCAGGCTTGACCAATGGATGACTGGTCTGCTGAAGTACTTTCCTGTGGTTATTCTTGAACCTGTTTTAAGGTCACTGTCATAGAGGAGGACAACATTCATAAGGTCACTTAGAGCAGCTTTGTTGGGTGGGGATCTTTAGTCGGTTTCCAAACAAAAAAGGATAAAAAAAAAAAAAATCACATCTCTGTTTTGACTTTTGGAGGCAAACATCACAGGACAGCAACCGTGAAAAAAGGAAGAAAGAAACAAAAACAGTACCCATCTTGGCAAGTTAAATATATCTTGTCACAGGGTTAGTTTACTCCAAAAAAGCAGAATGTTTAAGGAATGTTTGCATTGGTTAGGAAAGTATTTTTACCATTTGACGTGTTTTACACTTTGTCATTATCCAGATTTACTTGGATTTTATCACACCAACACACCAACCCAAACTACCATACACTTCAAACACTGAAGCAAAATGATCCATGGTTTTCCCAATTCTCACAGAAAAATAAAAAAGTATTGCATTTATATTTGTCTCACTGTACTCTGACACCCTAAATAAAGCCAAGTGCAACCAAATGCTCTGAGAATCACCTTTCCTATAAATAGAGCGCACCTCTGTGTAATTTAGCCTCGGTATTGCTACGGCTATTCTGTGAAGGCCTCGATGGTTTACTTAAGAGCATTAGCCAACAATAAGCATCCTGAATAACAGGGATTACAGCAGGCAGGTCAGGTCTGAAGTTAAGGAGTTGTTTAGATCAGGTGTTGTTATAAAACCGTATCCTAATCTATGAACATGTGACAGGATACTATTCAATCCATGATTTCCAGGTGGAAAAAGGAAAGCCCAACTGCAAACCTACCAAAACATGACCTTCCACCTAAACTGAAAGAACAAGAGAGCATTTAACAGAGAAGCTGCCAAGAAGAAACTGTAGAGGAGGTGCAGAGACAGGTATGTGAATCTGTTGACATAGCTTTCATGGACGACAGGCAAAAAGAAAGGCATTGTTGGGGAAAAAAGCCCTAAGAAGTAGCAACAACACACAAGTCATTAAAGAAAGAGCCATGCTAGACATTTGGAATATGGTGTTCTGTTTTAACCAAAATGTAACTTTTTAGGCCAACGTGCACAGTGTGGTGTGTGCCGCAAAAACCCACACTGGACATCAGTATGAACACATCATGTCCACGGTGAAACACGGCAATACAAGACGGTGCTGGTATCATGCAGTGGGGAGCCTTTTCTTCAGCAGTTCAGCAGAACTGGATACATGGCAATCATGAAAGAAAACCCATTAGAGGCTGAGAAAACCATCCAGCAGAACAACAGCCTGACCTACCGTTGAGTGATTTAAATCAAAACATATTCATCTGTGAGGATACTCTGGTCCCAATGAAAAGCTGGTACAGACATACATGCCCCCAATTACTTGCAGCTTTAATTGCAGCAACATGCTCTGCCATAGGCTTTTGGAAAACGAATACAAACGCAGGTTCGTTCTTTTCTGATTTTTATTTGTAAAACGTTTTAAAAATAATATATCCTTTTTCTTCCACTTCACAATTATGTGCTTCTTATTGTAGCTTTAAGGGATATGAATAATTTAGCAACTATATGCGCACTACCTCCTGTTGAGGCAGCACTGCTGTTTTCTTGGAAAATAAAATAAAAGTGGGGATATCTTTCACAGAGTAAATCTTAAAATTGCCTTTTTGTTAATATGTTTATGAGTTTCAGTTCAGGAAGAGATACTACTTAAAATAATTAAATCTGGCAAGGTTAGAAGGAAAAACAGTGATTACAGTTAAATGTTGGGCAGAAAAGGCAGAGAGAGAGAGAGAGAGACTCCTCTACTCTCTGACAGCAAAACACGCCCCAAGAGAAACCGGGAATCAGTGTTTTATTGTCAGTCCTTATCATCAACACACTTGTCAAAACATAGCTCTGGTAGAGAGCTGAAATCATGGGAATATTTCCTACTCCTACGCCGTGTAGCGCAGACACATAAACTAAATATCATTTTTGATTTGACTGTAAACATTGGGAAAAAAACACTCCTTTTTTTTTACGCCAACATTTACTGTAGTGTTATTAGTAAACATGAAATCTTCCAAGTTTATGCAAAGCAGTCCCCAACCTTTGACTATTTGAATGAGTTGCAGGTCTGGTTTTGTCAGTACATCCTTGTTGTGCTCTACTAAAAACCTGAAACTGAGCTTGGATTTTTAATTCTGTTCTCTGGTGCTTGAAGAGACAAACACTGCTGTCCCGACAGTCAAGACCAAAGCTACTTTCTGATTACATCCTCCAATCTAAAGCAATCTAATCCAATCCAATCCAGTTCAATCCAGTCCAACTTTATTTGTAGAGCACTTTAAAAACATTGCATCGGGCCAAAGCGCAGTGCAGAGTTAAAATGAAACAGAGCTCAGACAAGACAAAAACACAATTTAAAACATGAATTGAAAACAAGAAAAAAGAAACAAAACAATAAAGGTATTGGCACACTGATAAAAATGTGTAAACAAATAAAAATGGCTAAGAAAAGGAAAGTAATCTTTTACTGCAGAAACATAGTTTCACGCAGAGAAAATTTGGAATGTTCTTCCTTTTGTTTGAGTGCATTTATTAAGCAGATCTTAAATTAAAAAAACATTTGTTGATAATTAAGTCCCGATGCAACACCTAATGGCACAATTCTTATAAAATAAGTGTAACTGACACATTTTCTAATTGGTACTTTTGGTAATTTAGTAATTCGTTACTTTCTGTTTATTGGGTTGCAAATATAATCTGACACAGCAGCCCATGTCTTCAGGGCACTCTTCACAACCAGGATGTATAAAAAACACACCACTCAACTTGTAGGCCTTGTAGCAGGGTTTTTAGAAAAAAAAAATAATATTGCCCTCACATCGTTTTTAAAACTAATACTGTACTCACATGATTGTTTTTAGCAAGGTTTTCATCCACACAAACCCATGTAAATTCACCAGTGACTGTTGTTTTAAACATGCCAGACACATAGGGGGCAGTGTATCGCATAGCTAAAACCTACGTCAGCCAGTCATAGGCCTTCAAAATAAAAGCGGTGTTGAAGAGCATTGTATCTGTAAAACAGCTGACCACCTCAACATATAAGACATTCTTCAAATGATGTCACATTTTCCCGGAGACAACCCGGGTTTCCCGGATGGTCGGACAAGAAGAGAGCAAACTAGAATGGTAACAACCACAATGCTAATCATTTTGGAAGATGACGAGGTCCCAGGAGCTTCATTTCAACATGCTTTAAAGGAGAAGTCCGGTCAAAATCAGAATTCAAACTGCTGAAAGTACTTTAAATATAAAACTACTACATACTGTGCAAAAAATTATAAGTTTTTTTAATTAATAATAATTCTCATTTAATCATGTTTATGTGGAGGAATCCATCTTGGTCAAGAATAGTACTGTCACCTCCCATTTTTTGACGTCACTCGGCGGACCCGCTGTTGAGCAAGTTTCAACGCTCTGTTTGTCACGGCGCACTATTTTCCAAGATCAAACTCAGTCGGGTCCTACAGTATATATCTATACACGTGTGTGTGTGTGTGTGTGTGTGTGTGTGCGCGCTCCGCGCAGCACGGCTTTGCATCTAACAGACGGGGTTTCAGTTTCAGTTTGCAGCAGAGCGCGCGCACACACACACAGACACACAGCGGAGGAGAGATCGCTGAAGTGACTTAAGTTAGCTGATTATTATAGTATAAGTATTAAAATATAAGAGCATTCCAGCACATGCTGGGCTGAGCACGGCTTTGCACCGGCGCTGCAGCTGAGCGCGCGCACACACACACACACACACACACACACACACACACACACACACACACACACACACACACACAGCGGAGGAGAGATCGCTGAAGTGACTGTGTTGAAATAAGCAATGTTTTTTCCACTTTTACCAGTTGTGTTGGAACATCCGATGGCCATGCACGTGGGCATTGTTGCTTCAGCAATAGCTCTTGGGAATGTCAGCGGTGAAGTCCTCTGGAAATCCGAAATAATTATTGATGATCGCAGCTGTGTAGAACGGCTCCTATTGACTTTGCATGGAAAGCGGAGAGAAATGCTGTCGCCGCTTCCGCTCTTCCACGTCGCAGGATGTGATGTCAAACGCCCCTTACTGCCCATATTTGGGCAGTCATGTCAGCCCCCATACACAGTGATTCAGACGACAATTTATGTTTTTATTTTCTTATTGATTAAAGATAAGTTCATTAAATAACCACAAATGTATTAGTTTTAGTTATAGCTAATGATACCCTGATTTTTCCTTGTTGACCGGACTTCCCCTTTAACCCAGGATAGAACAGCTGAAATGTTGGTTAAAATGTAGAGGTTTCAAAATGAGCGGAAAGAAAGTAGTATTAGTAGAAAGGTAAGAGAGGCTGTCCTCTCCTCGTGCACAACGGATCAAATGTGAGGAAGCAACCCACTGAATCTGCATAGAATTACAGCTAATACTGATAAAGGAAATGTATTAATACAGGCCTTTGAATCATAATAAGGTTTATTGCAGAAAACAGACTTAAAAAAGCATTTTTTGCCCAAAGTTGCAAAGTCAATCGTCCCGGTGTAATCAGACACTCGGATCCCATATCACTTTCATATGCACGCACACACACACACACACACACACACACACACACACACACACACACACACACACACACACACACACACACACACACACACAAGCAAGATCACTGTGAGAGAAACAATGGACTTGATCCATGAAAACAAGCTGAAGCACACCAAGCAGACCGCCACCGCTGTTGTTGTGCGGCGTGCTAACCATAAAAAGGCGTTCTGTCGGAAAATAAAAGCCAAGCCATTCGTGTTCAAAAGCAAACTGAGCACCTGGAAAAATTTCTAACTATGCGGACAGCCCCGCATGGAAAACATAGCGGACGAGAAGCACTCCTTCTGGCTCTGGGTTAGTAAATATAGTTCTTTTTCATAATATTCACTCGGTGTCTCGCTATGGGATGCAGCCTCCTGCAGCCCTGATAGAAGCATTTATCTCAATCTGCCAATCCTGATTGGCCGGTGAAAGTGCTCGTCTTACGCCACGCCCAGTAGCCCCGACTACTAAAGCGTGCGCAGATCACGTCACTTCAATTCAATTCAAAACCTCTTCTCACCTCAGAGCTTATCTCACGTCGGAGCCTTTTGCTAGCTTAACTGCCCATAGACGGACCTTGCTAGCTTCCGTCGCCGGACGCTAGCACTGTGCTTCGATTTCTGCCTTGTCCGCTCACTCCAGACCGGACCGGTATCGTTTTTCTTTTTTTCCGTTCACTCCACGGCGGAATCCCTCTCGGCTCCCCTCCGCGGACGCTCGAGTCGGTCGAGCATTTGGCACACCAGCGAATTTCTCGACCCCACCACGCTAGCACACCAGCTAGCCACGATCCCTTTCCCTACCAGCACTCCAGCTCGTCGGAAAATGGCAACCGCCAAAAACCCTCACACCAGAGGAGACTACCGTCTTTGTGGTTGCGGGAACAAAATTTCGGGGAAGGACACCCACCCGGTGTGCAGTACCTGTCTGGGGGTCGACCACGCCAGGTCAGCCCTCGAAGTTCCCGGGTCCTGTGGGCATTGCAAAGTGTTCACGGTCAAGAGCCTCAGACGAAGACTAGCCCGCCAGGTTAGCATCTCGGACCGTGACCCATTCCTCCCCACCGCCGCCCACGAGGCAGCCGCGGAGGAGGACGAGGTCATGGCTGGGGAAGCCCCGGAGACTGGCTACGACTGGAGTGCCCAGTGCGAGCAGCTCCGTGCCCCCCCGTTTCCCGAGGAAGACGTGCTGGATGTTAGCCCCATGGAGGAGGATGACGACGCCTCGTTCCTCATATCAGAGGACGAGGAAGAGGATGACATCTTCATGGCGCCAGTCCAGACTGAAAAGCCGAAGCTGCCGAGCCCTTCCACCAGGGAAGACAGGGGAGCGAGCTCACCGGCTCCCTCCCTCCATGTGGACCTGCTCGACATGTGCAAACGCGCGGCAGAGAAACTGGAGATCCCCTGGCCGATTGCAATAGCGGAGCCCACCCGGTCCCGCTATGAAGGCAAACGGCTTCCCTTGGCGCGAAATGCGATGAAGCAGCTTCTTCCTGTCTTCCCCGAGTTGCTGACTGAGCTCTCCAAAACATGGACTAGCTGCCCGTACAGCAACAGGAGCCCCATTGCGGGCGCGGCATCCCTCGATTGCGAGGCGATGGACGCCCATGGCTTCTTCTCCATGCCTCCGGTGGAAGTCCCGGTAGCTGCGCATCTCTGCCCAGGCAGCGCGAGCCAGCTGTCCGCAGCTTCCACCAGGCGCCCGACGCTGCCAGCTAAGCCCGAGCGTTTTCAGTCTGCGCTGACCGAAAGGGCGTACAAAGCAGCTGCCCTCTCGGCCAGAGCCCTCAACGCCCTCTCCATCCTCACCGCCTACCAAGCGGAGTTGTTTGGCGCGTCCGCTGAGGAGCAAGACCCGGATGCGTGGGAGGAAATGGCGGTCATCGCCGATTTGTCTCTCCGCATCCAACGTGTCTCGGTCCAGGCCACGGGAAAAGTGATGGCAACCCTCGTCGTCCAGGAGCGAGCGAGATGGCTCAGTCTCGCTAACCTGACCGACAGGGAGCGGGATGACATCCTGGATATGCCAATCGTCCCTGAAGGCATCTTCGGCTCCGCATTGGCCACAATGCAGCAGAGATGCGAGGCAAAAAAGAAGGACAACGAGGCCCTCAAGCTTTGTCTCCCTCGGAAAGCCCCAGCGCCTTCACCTCCGGTGCAGCGCAAAACCTTTGTGCAAGCTGCCTCCCAGCCGCCGCGTTTTAAAATACCGAGACGGCCACCACCACCTGGCCAGCCCCTCCCAATGAGGAAGGAGCGCGGAGCCGGCTGGCATGGGAAACCCGCCTCCCCGACCGCTGCGCCGCCGCTGCCCACAGCCGCCGCGACCTCGGTCCCCCGGGCGATGAAGAAAAAGAGAGCGGCCTGACAGCCGCCCGTTCCTCAGTTGGTGCAGCCTGCAGTTCCCCGTTGCGCAGGCCCACCGTTTTGGCTTGTTCGTGCGCGCCCCGTGCCACCGCTGCCCGTTCCAGAGCCGGTCCGCGAGGAGAGGGACATCGCCTCGGAGAGTTGCGCTGTTGCGCCCCGAGCAGAATGTCCACAAGCACACACATACACACACGTTCGAAGGTTGAACGGTGTGAAAATAAATCTGTCACAACCAGGCCACGAGCCGAGGGTGCAGATAATAAAAAAAGCCAAAACAAACAATGCTCTCTCCATAAGCAGGGTGGCCATTCAGCCCCCTGCAGCCCTGCTACCGGGATGGGCTTCGCCGTCCCCGCGGAGCAGAGCAGAGCGCCCCGTCACACCTGCGGTGGTACCCGAGGATCATTTCCCGGCTCTACCACAGGGGGGCGCGGAGCAAAAGCCGCAGTATGCTCCTGCTCTTTCTCTCAAATGGGAAAGCTGGAAAGCAGCAGCGGCCCCACCGTGGGTATTACGCACAATTTCCCGGGGATACAGGCTTCAATTCGCCACTGTCCCTCCCCGTTTCTCCGGCGTAGTACACTCACATGCACAGGGAGAATCAGCTCGAGTCTTACAGGAGGAGATCCTCTCTCTGATAGACAAACGAGCGGTTTCTGTTGTATCTCCCGAACAGAGTCTGTCAGGGTTTTACTCCAGATACTTCCTCGTCCCCAAACGGGGGGGGAGGGGAATCCGCCCTATTCTGGACCTGAGAGCCCTGAACAAATTCCTGCGGAAATACAAGTTCAGGATGCTGACACATGCAGCACTGCTGCGTCTAGTAAGACCGAACGACTGGTTTTCGTCCGTGGATCTGAAAGATGCGTATTTCCACATTCCCATTTACCCCCCTCACAGACAATATCTCCGATTTGCCTTTCAAGGGGTGTGTTACGAATACCGTGTTCTACCATTCGGCCTGTCTCTCAGCCCGAGGGTTTTCATACGGTGCACAGAGGCCGCGGTAGCCCCGCTCAGACGCCGTGGGATACGTCTGGCCACGTATTTGGACGACTGGCTCCTGTTAGCGCAGTCAGAACAGGAAGCCAGGGTTCACACACATATTGTCACAGCACACCTGATGGATTTGGGTTTTGTGATAAATATGGAAAAGAGCCACCTATCTCCGACGCAGGAGATATGCTTTCTGGGGCTATCCCTGCGCTCTGTGCCGTTCACAGCTCGCCTATCAGAGGAGAGGGTGACGACTTTCAGAGCTTGCCTTGCACACTTCCGTCGGCACAGATCCGTCCAGTTCAGACTGTGCCTTCGGTTGCTGGGTCTGATGGCCTCAGCCATCCTCGTGATTCGCCTCGGCCGTCTTCACATGCGGGACTTTCAGCGCTGGGTCGCTTCGCTCCGAATGGACCCCGTGCGTCATGGCGCACGGCGGATAACGGTCACAGCGGACTGTGTAACAGCTCTGCGCTGTTGGCGAGCCCCGTCCTTCCTGACCCAAGGGGTGCCCATGGGCACCGTCTCGTCCAGGAAGGTTGTGACCACGGATGCCAGCCTATACGGCTGGGGCGGCATTCACGAGGGCAGGTCTGTGAGGGGTCGCTGGAGCCAAGCTCTCCAGCGCCTGCACATAAACTTCCTCGAACTTTCAGCTGTGTTTCTTTCCCTGAGACACTTCCTCCCATTCCTCTCAGGTCACCATGTCCTGGTGAGGACAGACAACACGACAACAGTGGCGTATATCAACCGCCAGGGAGGCTTGCGCTCTCGTATGTTGCACGATCGGGCACGCGAACTGATCCTCTGGAGCAGTGCCCACTTTCTCTCCCTGAGGGCGACGCACGTCCCGGGAGATTTAAACACAGGTGCGGACCTGCTGTCCAGGGGCGCGCCAATGTACAGGGAATGGACGCTGCACCCACAAGTCGTGGAGCAGATATGGGCGCGCTATGGCCGCGCCCAGATAGATCTGTTCGCGTCCAGGGAAAACGCTCGATGCGAGCTGTTCTTCTCTCTGAGGACCCTGAATGCTCCCCTGGGCGTAGACGCACTAGCGCACGCTTGGCCGCACGAGCTGCTCTACGCGTTCCCCCCGCTGGCCCTGATACCCCCTACTCTCGCCAGAGTGAGGGCATCCAATCACAAGCTGATCCTGATAGCTCCACACTGGCCAGCACAACACTGGCTGGCGGAGATATTCCAGATGCTGTGCGCCCAGCCTTGGCAGCTGCCGCTGCGCAGGGACTTGCTCTCGCAGGGGGCGGGGACAGTGTTCCACCCGCACCCGGAGCGACTGCAGCTGTGGGCCTGGCCCGTGAGTGGCTCAATTTGACCACTGCTGGGCTCCCGCAGAGTGTAGTTAATACTATCCAAAATGCCAGGGCTCCCTCCACTAGGACTCTATATGGCTCCAAGTGGGGACTGTTTGAGCGGTGGTGTCTTGAACGGGACTACGTTCCTTTTCAGTGTTCTGTACCAGCGATTCTGTCGTTTTTACAGGAACTGATTGATAAAGGAAAAGCCTTTTCCACGGTTAAGGTCTATCTGGCTGCTATAGCGGCGTGCCATATAGGATTTGGGGACAAAACGGCGAGCCAACACCCTTTGGTGTGCCGGTTTATGAAGGGCGCGCGCAGGCTTCTCCCTGTCTCCAAACCTTTGCTGCCCCCGTGGGATTTGATGGTGGTTCTGGAAGGGCTCAAAGGGCCCCCTTTTGAGCCATTGTTGGGGACCAGTCTTAAACATCTGTCTCTTAAGACAGTGCTGTTACTGGCTCTGGCCTCTGCGAAACGAGTCAGCGACATTCATGCGCTCTCTGTGAACCCCGCATGTACTCGGTTCGACCCGGGGTACACGCGTATGGTTCTGAAACCCAACCCAGCTTTTGTTCCTAAAGTAGTTGGTTCTTGTTCACCGATCGAGCTGGCGGCGTTCTCCGCTTCCCCCGGTGAACAGCGAGCGCACATGTTGTGCCCTGTTCGAGCTGTACGCTCTTATATGGACAGGACACAGAACATCAGGAGGAGTGATCAGCTCTTTGTCTCCTGGGCGGAGCCCCGTAAGGGACAGCCGATCAAAAAGCAGCGCCTCGCCCACTGGGTGGTAGAGGCTATAGCTTTGGCGTATGAAAGCAGGGGTCTGCAGCCCCCGGCGGGTTTACGTGCACACTCTACCCGCGGGATGGCCGCGTCCTGGGCTTTATTCAGGGGAGTGTCCGTTCAGGACATTTGTTCGGCAGCGAGTTGGTCCTCGCCTCTGACTTTTGTGCGGTTCTACATGCTTGACGTGTCCAGACCGTGCGTGGCCAGTGCGGTCCTGAAGTCATAACGGAACTTATGGACCTTCCCCATACGGCCGGTTCTTGTTCGATAAGCTGTCTGGCAATACGGGAGCTACCATATCCCATAGCGAGACACCGAGTGAATATTATGAAAAAGAACGTTTGGTTATCTAACATAACCCCAGTTCTTAGAATAATATGAGCGAGGTGTCTCGCCAGACAACCCTTCTTGCTGGGCGGTGAGAAGAGGTTTGCTTGTTGAATTGAAGTGACGTGATCTGCGCACGCTTTAGTAGTCGGGGCTACTGGGCGTGGCGTAAGACGAGCACTTTCACCGGCCAATCAGGATTGGCAGATTGAGATAAATGCTTCTATCAGGGCTGCAGGAGGCTGCATCCCATAGCGAGACACCTCGCTCATATTATTCTAAGAACTGGGGTTATGTTAGATAACCAAACGACATGTCTATGATTCTGCCCAAAAAGATCATCGTGATCAACAAATTGTTAACATTTCCTAAATCGCTGTTACTTTTGTAAGAAGGTAAGAGACTTAAATGTTGGAAACAACTGTGTTTTCTACTCCTACGTGTTGTGGGGTGTAGTACGCTTGGCTTAGGAGCACAGCACTGCGTGTGTAAATGAAAAGACGGAGTTTAAGATCCGGTGCATCAAGGCCCTGACTTCACATATGTGCAGGCATTGGTATAGACTCAGCCGTAGTGGAGTGAAAAATGAATGGTATCAAAGAGGAGCTGATTTCTACGTTGTTGTGATTGACTGTTAACAATATATGTCTAATCAATGTTAAACTGGACAAACTCACTCTGTCATTTCCCCCAAGTGTCTCTGGCTGAAAAATCACACCCGAAGGCGGTCTTGTGACTCTGTTGTCGTTCTCGCGGTAAGACAACAACTTTACGGCAGCCCAATGTAAGGCCATTGTTACCAAGTCTGTTTATTACAAGCAACGTCTGGCTCGTTTGTTAATTCTCTTGTAAAATTCATGAGTAGCAGGTTGCGGTTTATTGTGCTTGTTTCTGACCTGGAAGTCTCTTATTTGGGTAAGAAACTAGAGCTTTAAATAGACCAGCTCCCGCTGCCATACAGACAGCGAGCCCGTCCCAAACACACATCTCTCTCTGTCTCACCTATTCCTCATCCCCCTCCCTGTCCTGAATAAACAAGAGCTAAAAATAGACTCACCCCTGCTGCGTTACGCTGGGCTCACGGGTCTCTATCCGTCCGCATACTCACATCTCTCTTTCTCTCCGTCTCTCTCACCTTTTAGAAGTTGAGAGCTACTTCACTGGTACTGTGTCATACAAAGGGCTAACTGTACTGACCATTGGACTAGTAGAGTCAGAGCTCACCTTAATTTTATATGATATAAACATGTTTTTAATGCATTTATCATTGTAAATCTATGTAAATACAAGTATGATTAAGAAGGAAGACCAACTAAATAAAATAACCATGTTGGTGACCCCTGACCTTGCTGCTTTGAGAGTGACTGTGCTGTAGATGTGGGGGCACGCGGAGGGGAGTGAGTATTTCCAACACATGCTATTTTCAAAAGGTCCTGTAGGGGCAGCAACAATAGAAAATGACTTAAGTCAGATCGGTAACTAAAAAACAAAACAACTGTAATTGTGACATTGGTACCATGTACTTTGGTTAGATGATATTAAGATTGGGTTTTTGGAATAGTAGACCTGTGATGCAGTGAGCCTGTTCAAATTTCTTGGGGACCGTGTTAAACTGCTAGCCTGACATGGTCATACTCAATTCTAGTCAGAATTTGAGTCTGATACTGCTCCATAGAGCTGTGATTATGGGGCGTGTTTCGAACGAACCAGGAAAAAAAATTCCTCTGCACTCAATTGGATAGACCTACAACCAATAAGAGCAACGGAGTGTGCGCCGTATGTTAAGCGACGCATAGTTGAATAGTCTGAATTAGCGAACGTACAACGTTACCTACTATGTTTACAACATGGGATTCATATCACGACATTGCGAGTTATTTACTACGTCAGACAGTCAGATGATCTCTTACCATTTGTAAGTTAGATGAACTTCGTCCACAACGATACCCATAACGTTGGCTTGAAAAACATCGGAGCCTAGTATGTCCCTCCACTTGTTGTTCAGCAGCCAGGATTCCGGGCTTCCGAAAAGGAGCTGGCAACGACCGCTGGCTATATCCACCTCGTCGTTCACGCCGATTTGCATCGCCGTGATGCCCATTTCAGTTGCTTCTTTCACGAAACGAATTACACCCAAGCGCGCTTTGGTGACGTGGTTGATTACGTTACTGTTGATCATCTGTCCATCATCGTATAAAGCCCGCCCTGACAATTTGATTGGCCCGCCAGATATTGGGCGAGCATACTCGCGCTAGTATTGAGCAATGCCAGACCGAACTTCCCAACCAAAAACATTGTGGGCGGGACTAAGTTCGGAATGGCACCCAGGCTATTAAACTGCCTGGCATCAGGGACATTTTAAATACATTGTTTTGTCAGGTGCTATTGGAAAACTGAAAATAACTCATCATTACTTGTAATGACCCCCAAAGCAACCGATGCCGTGGCATCATGACCCAACTACCCCCAGTTGACCACTCCACTCCAAAACCCCATAACTTTAATTTAATAAATGTATCTATTTGCTTACATTTGCATATGCAACAGTCTAAATACTGTATATAGCTACATCCTTTCACTTTTTGCACCTCTTTAATTTTTGTTTACTTTGTGTTTTGCACCATTAACCACAGAAATTCCCTAGTTCTGTAAGATGTTTTCTTTTTTATGGTACTTGGCAATAAAGTGTTTCTAATTCTGACCATTAGGCCAAGTCAACCTGATAAGGCAGAATATCACTATTTTTATTTTTGCCATCTCAGCCCTTGACTGTACATATGGGCAACTTTGTGCTGTTTACATTACGTTTCTTGTTGTTCTTTTATACATTTGCTTCATCAAACTTTTCATTTGTCTTTGGGTCTAGCTAATACTAGACCTTTGTATTCTCAGTTGGTCAATAGCTTTGTTTAGGAAACTTCAAGCTAATGATAATTTGATTGCTTGTCTTTATAATTCTGGGAAAGTCCACGACCGCTGGTATAAAACAAATATTTTTTACACTCACATTCAGAATCAATATCAGAAGGAGATCTTATTCCTGCTGAAATTGAATATCATAAACATGACTTGTTTTATTTCAACTATCCTAAATCCTGATTAACATTGTTGACAGACAAAACTGCATTTGTCAGTCGTAAAACCATTTCAAGGAATATAGTTTTCCATACTATGAAGAAAATGCAGACAGTCAAAGCCATGTTGTTGATCCAGGTGAGGTCATAAATCTTTGCAGTAAAGAATATGTTTCCGCCATGTTGCAAAGTAACGCAGCAACAGGAAGAGTTTGCAGGTTAAGCAGAGGATAAGCGTAAGAAAGATCTTTTTGAATCTTTGAGCATTTCCTCTCCCAAAGTTGAAACCGCAAACTTGCTTCTGGAGTTACTTCCAAGCCAGATGATGGTGTTTGATAGCTGTGTGAGAGTGAAACTAATGAATTAGAGAACACAGGGTGTGCAGAGTGCATGCAGATCTCCGGGGAGCTCTGTCAGCCAAGGGTAACGGACAAGACGGGAAGCCCACCTTGAATTTCAACACGCATTCCCGCTTCCAAATCAATAACCTCACCGCCCTTAAACGCTGAAATACGCAAACATGCGTACAATATGGACAGCCACATAAACATATGCACACACATGCACCGAACAAGATTTCAACAGGGAATATTCCATGTAAATACTCCAGGTTGTAGACCAAATATTAAAAAGTTCAAAGAAGAACTTGGAGTTACTCTGCCTTACCTTTCATTCTTTTGGTAACCAAACCTCTCCTATTTCCTATCTTGTGTCCAAAGTATGCAGACAATTTTAGGAAGGGTTCCAGATGGACATTAGTGGAAACATGTGTTTGAATCAGCCAACCAAACACTATCAATCCCACAATCAGAACATTTGGAGCTTCCTCTGTGATTGCTTCTTGTTCAGTTCAGAGAGGCTTCATTTTTGCTTTTTTTAAAGTGCCAGAGAGCTGAGGTGTGAGGAATACAGAAGAATGTGAAAGGGAAGGTTGGATGATATAGCAGAATTGTCTTGAGAAAAACATTATGTGCCAATTAGGAGCCTGATAGCTAAAGGAGCCTGATAGCTAAAGGATCTGCCTCCCATTCTACTTTTAGAGACTCTAGGAACCACCAGCAGACCTGCAGTCTGAGAGCGAAGTGCTCTGTTAGGAACATACGGGGTAATCAGAGCTCTGATATATGATGGAGCTTGATTATTAAGGGCTTTATACGTTAGAAGAAGAATTTTAAATTCTATTCTTGATTTAACAGGAAGCCAATGAAGGGAAGCTAAAATAGGAGAAATGTGATCCCTCTTGTTGATTTTCATCAGAACTCTTGCTGCAGCATTTTGGATCAGCTGAAGACTTTTAACAGCATTTTGGGGACTTCCTGATAGTAAAGAATTACAATAGTCCAGCCTTGAAGTAACAAATGCATGGACTAGTTTTTCAGCATCACCCCTGGACAGAATGTTTCTAATTTTGGCGATATTCCTGAGGTGAAAAAAGGAAACTCTGGAAACCTGAGAAATCTTGCTGTATCAATAAATAATTTAGACTGGCTTGAGTTGTCTGTAGTTTTTGCTTCCACAAGGGTCACAAAAATCCCATTTAAGCATTACTATAGTCGTTTTCCTCCCTCTGTGGTGTGGTGGATTTAGTCTATAACTATAATTTGGGGGTCCCGTGTTCAAATCCTGGTTTTGTCAGGAAGGGCATCAGGTGTAAAAACTTGACCAAATCTGTGTGCAAGTTATAATGAGTTGCTGTGGCGACCCCTGAAAAAGGGAGCAGCTGAAAGGACTCTCTTTATAAAAGAGATTTTTGTCATTTAAGATAAACCATCCCTTATATATATATATATATTTGTATTCACAGTATTTTGAATAGTTTCTTAAACATATATTCAACATTGCATGGTATTACCAACAATTCCCCCTTTCAAGACTGATATAGTGCCAAGTTTCACAGCAACCTGTATTGTTTTGTATATTGACAAAAAAATACAAATTTTTCAAAAGTTAAATCTTCATAAATTACAATTTTAAATGAATCGATACACCCAGCCCTAATATATACATGTAAGTATAGTGTATACATAGCAAGGTCGACATTCTTTCCCCAAAATAACCTTATATTAAAACAAGAAGTTCCATCTGATACATTTGTGTTTTCATCCACCTCGACTCTGGGTTTTTGTGCTGCTCTTTGAATAAGTTTCTCATCAGGATATCCTGAAATGCCTTATATATTAAGTGGAATAATTTTGTTATTCTGGGGCGGTGTTTAAGTTCTTTTCACGTAGATTCTTGGCCTAAGGTTGCTGGCTGAACGTTGTTGAAGGATAGTAGTTTCACTAATGTTAGTTTTAGTTGTCTCTTTAGCTATGCCTGTCTTACTATGAGCCAAGCATCCATTTGTGACTGCCAGCTAAGGTTCTGGCAGGTCCATGTGGCAGAACACTAAACACAAAAGGTCAACCGTATCTAAATCTTGATTGAAAAAAATACAGTGGTTACTTTACAATTTTGCATTTGACGACCTAAATGAAATTTACTGTGAGCCACCTGACAGCTGTAACCATGTTTGCTATAATGAATGTATTATTATTATTATTATTATTATTATTATTATTATTATTATTATTATTATTATTATTATTATTATTATTATTATTATTATTATTATTATGTCTTGTTATTTGTTTAGTCATCACTGAGAAACTCTGACCTAAATCTCAGCCAATCTAAATTACATATAAACAAGTTCTGGATCCAAATGTATTTTTCCATAATGACAAAGAAATTACCTGTGTCTCAGATCTTCTGGATACCAGCTCTACATTAGATGTCTTAAGTTTAAATCGGACGTAGTGTCCTGTTTAGAAAGAATGTTATGCTATGTTAACACTGTTGCTGGTTTCCTGATCTCAAACAATACAAGTAAAGTGAATCAAGTTATTGATTAAACTAGTTACAGAAATTTATGGACGATGCCTTGCAAAAGTGTTTATACACACCTTGAAGTTTTTGCAATCATAAAAACGTCACACGTTGGGATTTTATGTGATAGACTAACACACAGTAGAACATAACTGTAAAATAAAAGGAAAATTATACATGGTTTTCCTACTTTCTTACTTATAGATAGCTGAAAATTGGGGTCTGCACAGTGCAACCAATGGCCTTCAGAATTCACCTTATTAGTAAATAGATTCCACCACACTGGCGATTCTTGCATAAATGCCTCCCTGGGGAAGTGCCTTTTTTGAAGCCCCACCCACAAATAACCCCCACTCCTATTTGATTGTGATTGACACCACCAAAAAGCCATGCCTCATGGCAAACAAATCAAAATCCTGGATATCCCCTTAGATGTGGGCTTAGGGGAAATGCTTTGCACTCCAGTCCTGTGACCTGTCCTCCAGGGAGAGGTGTCAACTCCTCACTGACTGCACATGCAAAGAATTCAGAACAAATCACAGGCATGTTGCACCGACGAAGTTAAAGACACTCCTCTTCTTTTTTTACTCATTGGTACTAATGCAACCGCCCATGCTGACCAAATCAAAAACCACCTCTGACCAGTAGCAACCTGTCCATTGGGGGGCTCAGGCTTCATCCCATAAAGATTGCATGAAAAATTGCAGACACAGCAAACTGAAATTATGAAATAAAAAGTAATGATCACATCTGTTCTCTCATAAAATGAGTTTGATTTTTGATTTTTCAGCATTCCCGTTCCATGTTGGGTTTGTTGGAGTCTAATTTTTGTGCAGGTCTAGAGTTTTATTCTTGAATGGTGAACGACACCAGCCAATTAATGTATCTATGCTTTCAAACTTGGCTTCCATTGGACTTTATGCTGGACTCTAATTGGTAACTTGAAGATTTTCCTTGAGGAGGAACTCTGACTCTGTGGCCTGTCAGCGTTTTTATGTAATTCTTCATCCGGTCAGATTAATTCATAATGCGTGTCAAAGTCCCACCCCTGGCAGCTTTGATGCACAGAAGCCACTTAAACACACGAATGCAAATGGAAGAGTCAGACGACAACAACAAGAGAGGAAATCAGGCAACAGCAAAAGAAAATTTGATCATTTATCTATAAAATAATTTCACAAGGCTTTTGCTGGAGGAAGGAAAGCAGATAAAGCAATTTGGACCGGACTGAATTAATAGGGGAAGCAGCCTAGGGCCCCGGCCTTTTAAGGGCCCTGAATACTAATCTTTATAGAAGAAGTGTAATTTGCTTTGGTACAAACCTGTCATGGTTGCTTAACTATAAATAGTCCAAGTTTAATGCATCCTACGGCTCATGGAAGGGCTATCATGATTATGATAGCATTATGTATCAATTTCCATAATGATGGACAACAGAAAATAAGCAAGTGGAGCACAGAAAAGACAGAAAGTAAAGAATTCATCAAGGTGTTATCAAGAAAATTCCCAAGCTGACAGGAATTTTTAAACCATTTAGGAAGATGGAGTAGAACCAGCGTCCCTCTTGCCTTCTCAAAATGTTAGCCTTGCTAATACCGGCACCGCCATCCCATCAGAAACTGGAACCGTGGCAGAATCGGAGGCTGAGGAAACAGAAGTGATGGAGGCGCGACCTTCTTTGGCCGCTGCAAATTTGATTATGGACGATCCCTACAATACAGTCCCTGTCCTTTGGGGGGAAATTGTTGCATCTGTGTGGGCTAAATGGGCTAAGCGAGGACTGAGTACAAACAACAGAAGCGGTTATTCTTCAGATCAAGGACTGGCCATCGGGAGAACCGGGAATTTTCCCGCTGGCCCGGCCTGGTAGCCTGGGGATACACAAGTTGTGCACCGGTCCCATGTGCACTGTTTAAAATGGAGCGTGAAAGAAGTTTATAAAGGAAAGGAGGAGCAGAGAGAGAGAGAGAGTGGCTCAAGAAGAGAAAAGCACTGGCCGCTGATGCAGCAAAGTGTGCTAAATTGAATTTTTTTTCGTAAGGGAGCAGGTGAGATGGAACACTGGTGGCTAAGAGTGAAAACGCTAGCATAGCCTATTGTGCACAAATAGTTTAATAAGGAGGTTACTCTCACTTTGGAACGAAGGAAACCAAGTCTAATTAAATGAAACAAAAATTTAGGTCTATTGAAATTTTGAAAATATTGTTAAGAGGATTTGGGAAAAAAATTGTTTAATGCTAAAATTCAGATTTAGTGCATTTTCACTCAACACTTGTCACTCCACAATTATGTAAATATTCAAATTATTAGATTATTGTATTTAACCTTTGTTTAATCAGGTTAAATCCAATTGAGATTAAGAAAATATTTGTTATGTAAATAAATCAAAATCCATAGAAATGGCAAATTAGTACATTTGAGAAGAGTTATGGGTGAATTTAAAATTTCATCTTATTTCTTTTTTTTTTTCTTTTTTACAAATGTGACGAAGAAAGCAGTGTCTGTTCGGTGAGCAGCAGTGGTGCTTCAAGATCTGATGTCATAAAGAGGTGGTTGTGCTGAACTTAATTCAGCAGAAAATTGAGGCTGAAGTGAGAAGTGCAAGAATGTTCTCAATACAAATGGACTCCACACAGGATTGAACATCCAAAGATCAGTGTGCGCTGGTTCTGCGATACGTTACTGATGCTGTCCACGAGAGACTCAGTGCCGTCATTGACTGTGAGTCAACAACTGGCCAGTGCTTTTCAGAACTTGTGAAACAAACACTTGATTAGATGGACACTGACATCAAGCAATGTGTTGGGAATGCAACAGATGGTGCAACTAAGATACAATGGCTTCTCTGCTCACTGAAGCCCCACCTAACCAAGTACATGTCTGGTGTTGCTCACATGTACTCAACCTTGTGCTATCTGAGACCACAGGGGTTGTTGTAAGTGAATCTCTTTTCTCACTGCTAAATGACATTGCAGTATTTATTACAGATTCCTACAAGCTTCAAGTGACTGATTCATCCAATACAATGGATCGCGTTTAAGTGGGACTGACTTTCGGAACTCGGTGCGAGTACCATCAGACCACAAGGACTATTTTGCATGCTCTGATCTTAAAAAAAAAAAAAAAACATACTTTGTGCATATTGTTCACTATGTTATTACCTGTGCCCAATGCTTATTGTTTGTTGTGTGTGACCTAAGCCGGAGTATGTCCTGAAAAAAATTCAACACGGTAACAAGCCGTGAAAATAAAACTTCTTGATTCTTGAAGCACATGAAGCTATGGGAAGAAACCCATAGAGGACAAGAGACACAGAAAGCTTGGTACAATTGGTGAAACTCACTGGTGGGCCAAAGACGAGGCCTTGAGAAAGGTGTTTGGAAGCTTTTCAAAGCCTGAGCATGCACTGTACACAGATCCGGTCATCGCTTTAGAAAAGATTCAGAAAGATGTCACAATAAAACCTGTCAGCAGAAGCAAAGCCAAAGCTTACAATGATGCTCTTCTGAAGTTACAGCTGAGGTTTTTCTGGGGATTTTTGAGCAGACATTCCCTCTATCTAAATACCTGCAAACAAGTGGCATGGACCTTGCAACAGCACAGAGCTTGGCAAAAGGAACAGAGCATTGTTTGAAAACGTTTGCCAGAAACTTTGAGGGTGTCAAGAAGGCGGCACACACTTTTGTTGAGTGGACTAATGGCATGCTGGAGAAGCAGCAGGACGGTGATGCAGAAGCTCAGACTGCCCTCCCAATGAAGAGAAAGAAAAGAGTGAATAGGAGGCCAGGTGAGTTGGCAGAAGATGAAACCACTGCTGATGCTGAAACAGATTATAACGTCCAAGTTCACAATGTGATTATGGATACTCTGATTGAAAGCATTCACCAGCGTTATGCAACAAATGCAGTACTGTGTACAGATGTGGATATTGATTCAATTCAATTCAATTTTATTTATATAGCGCCAATTCATGAAACCTGTCATCTCAAGGCACTTTACAAAGTTAAATTCAATCATATTATACAGATTGGGTCAGATTATACAGATTGGTCAAAAATGTTCCTATATAAGGAAACCAGTTGATTGCATCAAAGTCCGGACAAGCAGCATTCACTCCTGGAGAAGCGTAGAGCTACAGGGAGAGTCGTCTTCATTGTACATGGCTTTGCTGCAATCCCTCAGACTGAGCAAGCATGAAGCGACAGTGGAAAGAAAAAACACCCGTTAGCGGGAAGGAAAAACCTCTAGCAGAACCGGGCTCAGTATGAACGGTCATCTGCCTCGACCGACTGGGGGTTACAGAAGACAGAGCAGAGACACAACAAGAGAGACAAACAAGCACAGAAGCACACATTGATCTAGTAATCTGTTCTACATTAGATGGTAATAGTCGGTGATCTGTCCTCCCTGGATGATGTCACAGTCAACAGAACGTCAGACCAGGTGTACCTACTATGAAGAAAAAAGAGAGAGAACAAAAAGTTAAAAGCTGAAATGACAACAGTCATTTCATTGTAATGCAATGCAAATCTGGAGAACAGTAGAAATCAGTAGAGTGAGAAAAATAGGCCCTGATGTCCTCCAGTAGCCTAAGCCGCTATCGATGCGCTTCATATCATTGGTTTAAGATACAAGTTCTTCCTCACACTATCCAACACCCAGGTCGCCTGTGAGAAAACCTTTTCCACCCTAAAGTTGGTGAAGAACCGCCTAAGAACTTCCCTCAGTCAAGACAGCCTGGAAGCCTTTCTTCTGATGGCGACAGAGAAACAGATTCTGGTGGATATGTATAAAGAGGCTATTATTGATGGTATAGCTGAGAGCAGTGAACAACAGCGCCACCTGCTGGTTTACTAGAAGCAATGGTAAAAACTGATTACTGGTTCTAAGTTTTCTAAGTCAGGAAATTATTCTTTTTTGTGTTAAGTGTTGTTTGTTGTTTAATGTAAAAACTATTTGTTATTCAGAGTAAAAAAGACACATTTGCAGTGCACCACATGTGTACATCTTATTTGTTGTATGATATGATGGATGGTCATAAAGTGCTTTATAGATAAACTTGCCTTGCCTTGCCTTCTAGTGAGTTTATAAGGGTTTATACATACCATAATGTAGGTGAACATAATTTCAGTTTACGGGATTTGAGTACATCATTTTGCAACACAGCAGAATTGTTTATTTTCCAGGTACTCAGAAGATGGCATGCATTTTAAGTGTACTCAGTTTAATAGCCTTGGTGGTTGGGGTTATTTCGCTGGTGGTGGCCTGGAACGGTATTAAATTCCCGGCCTGAATTTGTTTCTCAGTCCGCCCCTACTTCAGATCAGACTTTAAGCACAAGCTCACAAAGCTTTATTTACACCCCAAGACAGTGTCTACTTTACTCTCCATCTACCAGTGCGGTGTTTTGCTTTGTGTGTCAAATCTTCAACAATGTTAAACATCAGTCATGCTTTGAAACTGGTTTCAGTGTCTGGAAGCATGCCACAGAGCTCAGGAAGCAGCACAAAAACAGTGAACACTGTTTATATCCATCTTCTTTCTCCTTGGCAGAGAAGTAACTTTTTGACATTTGTTTCCTTTTTTTTAATAAGTAGTTTGAAAGCAGACTGAGTTTGAGTTCTGATCATTTTATTACCACTTGTAAAGGACTTAGCGCTAGGTAACTTTTTTTATTTACATGTAAATCTTGTTCATATGGGTTTGTAAAAGATAACATATCCTATTTTGTAAGCCTAAGTTGTTTCATTTGTTTTCTTCTAGAAACTGTAAAATGATGCAGGGTCAGTTTGTGAGAAACAGTTTATTAAAGATGTAAGTACCGTAGTGAAACCTTACATTTCAGTCATTTTTAGTAATTTTTAGTTTGTAATTCTTAAACACACACTCAATCCGAAGGAACCAGATCCTCCTAAATTGGGCCCTCTACAAAGCCGTCTAGCACATAGAAAATGTGCGGAAGAGGGTCTCTGCTTAGTTGAGAGAAAAGCTGAACTTTCTGGCCTACTTGCAAAAAAAATGCTTCATGGGACAGAAAACTACCTCTGCATATTATCCTTAATACAAAGTGAAACAGGGTGGAGGCATGATCATGCTGTGGGCGATGCATTTTTTCAGGGACAGGAATGATTGTCAGAAAAGCTGTTAGAGGCTGCAAAATGCTGAAAACTCGGGTCGAGGTCTACACTCCAGCAGGACAGCTACCCTAAAAATGCAAGAAGATGGATGGTTTAGATCAAAGGATATTCATGTGTTAGTACCGATCAAAGTACAAAGTACAGACCAAAGTAATCAAAGTACAGACATACAAAGCTGGCAGAAACATGCCCCAAAGTACTAGCAAATATACACAAATTGTTTCAGATTTACAATTGTAAAACTTTTATACAATAAAATAACTGCAACTTTTCAATTTATTTCACGATTTACCCTGTGAGAGACTGGCAATCTGTCCAACATGTACTCATCACTCATCCTATGACACCAATCCTTACTTGTGGCCGAGCACGGATAGGCGGATACCGACAATGGATGAATGGCTGGTTGGAATTTCAAATGCACTGCTTTGTGTTGGTGTGTCAGGCAAAATCCTAATAGAAAACTTTGGGGTTTGTTTCAAGGCTGACAAAACATGGAAAGGGTTATTAAGAGGTAGTGTGCTTTTGCAAGGTGCTGTAGTTACCATGTCTTTAAATTATTTAAATAAACTTAAACTTGTGTGTTTTCAGTTGGTGAAATTAGGGGGTTCAACTGTAGTTTAAGAAAAAATAACTTAAATCTTAAATCACCGAGCAGGAGGAATCGACCAATTACAGCCCTAGTTGTGTCTGATTCACTGTGGGCCTCTCAGTCAGTCTATATGACTGGCAGACCCCAGACATTTCTCTTGACTTTTCTCTCAATCATTTTAAAGTCTGAAACAGCATACACTTCATCACTTCATGAAAAAACATTAAAGGAGATGGGAAAGGCACACGGACTAAAACACATGGACAAATGTATCTCTTCGACTTTATCCTCTATTCTACAGCTGACATTTGTAGGTTACTCTGTAGGTTTTGCTAGATTGAAGCAATTCTGTTTAACTGAAATCTTGATCTTTGTCGTGCTGTATATATGGATTTAACATTTGTGATTAAATGCATACACCCTCTCCCTCATCCATACAAACAACCTGACCAGTCTTGTATCTACAAAAACGATCCGGACCCATCCCTGGAAATTGTTTCCTGCAATGTCTCAAAAGAATATTTGCCCACCAAAAACAATAACTTCCTCTAATTGTGAATTGATCATCTACTAATGTCACAATTATTTTGATGTCAATAAGACAAGAACATCTGGGGGGAGGGGGGTGGTGGGGATGGAGGTGGCCAATGTCTCTTGATGTTTACCGTGTGTTTCAGATGCTGCATTAACCATTTTTTAAAGTATACTAACCTTAGGTTATGTAAGGTTGTAGGTTATGTAAACCTTGTAAAAACTTTGAAGAAAGCTATTTTAAAAGGCCCCTAAAAATATCTTTTGTTCTGTTTTAGGCTATCTATCCAAAGATTGGGTTGAATTAACCGATGTTTATAGTTAACCTTACGAAAACGTTGTAAGAGGAAGCCTGAGTACCCAGAGAGAAGTCACTCATGCACTGGGAGAACATCCAAACTCCATGCAGAAAGCTCCCAGGCTGGGATTTCAACTCTGAACCTTCATGCTGTGTTAACAACTACACCACCGTGAATAAAACCACAGCTTGAAATTAACTGTCACTTTTAAACAGTCAGATTTCACTTTTTATTTCAGAGGCGACGAGAAGTCCAGGGAATACTGATCAGGTCACAGTCTAGTTGAAAAGCGTAATTTGTGAAGAATGATGTGGCTTCAGCTCAGCCAATTGGGTTAAATTGTGACCCAATATTTGGACAAACTTACCCAATGTCCGACCCAGCGGCTGCCATCCCGCAGTTGAGTTATGAAAATAACCTGCCACTTTTTTAGTGTTTATGTAAATATTAAACTCAACCTGTTCACTTTTCATCACAGTCTGCCAGAGAGTTATGAGGTCGAGACAGGATGGACAAACGAATATTAAATCTTGTCAGCGGCAACTCATGCGCACGCTTTACATATATATATATATATATATATATATATATATATATATATATATATATATATATATATATATATATATATATATATACATATATATATACTTCAGAGTTAAAAGGGCATACTGACCCCTACTGAGCTAGAAAACCCTTCACAATGTCTCCCCAAAAGCTGTATGAGCACCACTTGTCACACACACACACATACAGTATACATAATTATGTGACACACATTAAGTGCAAGAGCAATCTCCACAGCAATCCCCTCTTTTCTCACTTCCTCAGGTTGTACTTAATAAAGAAAAAATCCCACATGTACAAAAATATTCCCCATCTCAGCTTCCTGTGCTCCTTCTTTGATCTCTTGCTGAAAAGTGAACGTGTGAGACAACATGGCCAACACAGCCCCTCCCACACACATACAGTCCGTCACTCACACCCACCGACAGACATTTCTTCTTAACACTGTGCCATGTTTTTCTCTAAGTCGCATTCTCTGCATTGTTTGGCAGGCTACAGACACCATCGTGCTACAAAACAAATCTCTTGAAACAGCTACCCGAGGTTGCATTTGACTGAATTCTTGATGAGATTTCATTGCATTGTTGGGGAAGTGCTGGTGAGGTGGAATGGTATCGCTGTGTGGTCTGTTAAAAGTGGCCAGAAAACACACCACACACTTAGAGCCCATCTCAAACAAAGAGTCTGTGCAGTAACCGATTGCAATCAATTAGCTGAAACATCTGTGCATGAATGGGCTTCGGTTTGTGCGTCTGTATGAGAGTGGGCGTGTGTAAATCATCACTGATTTAAAGTAAGAAACTCTGCTTTCCTGTGCTTCCTCCCTGCTGTGTCTCATTGTTGGCCCAGATTGAGATGGAGTTTCTTCTGCCAGGTCTGGTGTTCCCACAGAAACACACACACACAAGCTCCTGCAAGTTTAAGAGTCATTACTGCAGAGGAAAGAATGGCACTGCACTATTGACATGTGGGTTAGATTAGGCCTGCCTAGCCTTATAAACTTTGTTCTCTTCCAGAGACAGAGAGAAAGAGAAAGTAAATGGGCTCAAGGTCCTTCGTAATGCATGTGGTGGAAAGTAGAACGATAGATATGGGAGAGACAGAATGACCGCACAACAAAATAAACGCTGTGTAAATGTGAAGACACACTTTTTTAAACAATAATGTTTTGAATTTAAAAAAATACTGGACATTTAAATGTGCACTTTGTAACACTGGTCAATTTTCACACACGGAAAGACAGATATATCAATATGCTCATGTTTTTCACATTTATATAGTGTCTAGCAAAAGTATTCACATCCACTAGATTTTTTAACTTTTGACTTACGAACACAAACTTTACTGTATGTCATTAGGACTTTCTGTGATAGATCAACAACAAAAAATGGTGCTTAATTGTAAAGTAGAAACAAAAGGAATCGTAAAAGGCTGGACTTGTATTTCTATTCAGTCCACCATGAGTAAACAGTTCATAAAAGCTTTTTTTTCCAGCAGTTATATCTGCAAGTTTTGAGGCATGGCCCTGACAGCTTTACAGATTCAGAGTCTAACATTTGTGTTCATTCTTCTCTGCAAACTAGACAAGCTGGGTGGGACCATAAGCAAACATCAATTTTCAAGTCTTGCCACAGATTCTCAGTTGCATTTACGGCTGAACTTTGACTGGACTGTTCAAACACATGAAGGTGCTTTTTATAGTTCCATTTTAGCTCTGGCTGTGTGAGTACAGCATGGGTTCCTCCCACAAACCTTTGGTGCCATTTCCACTAAATGAAATTTTTTCTAGAGCAAGTAAAACCAATCACCTTCACCTTGGATTTCTACTGCTTCTAGAAACAGTCCAAGCGCTAAAACATCCAGCAGCTTTTTGACAATAAGTAAATATTTTGTTGGTATCTGGAAAACGAGCCGTTTGAAAAACCTCCCAATTATTACGTCACAATCGACGGACACTGCCCCTCACCTAGCAAACCAACTCTGCGGTCACATCTGAGCCTCGGCAGGTTTAGCATCCGCTTCAGTGAACACCAACGTTCATACTGTATTCCCAGTGATATTCCAGTCTTTCCCTCTTGGAATCATGTTTGGGGTTTTTTTGCGCTTTTTTTCACTGGATCTTGGACAGTTCTTCTTTTCGTTGGGAGATGCTAATAGCCGTTAGCCGCTTCCTTGTTTTAACCCTTGCTGCACATGTGCAGTGTGTACTTTTGTTAAAATCGTAAATAAACACAAAAGGCTTTATTTACTAACAAACTGAGCAGAAAAAAAGCAGAAAACACCAAGTAACAACTAATACACCAGCAGGACGTGATGATCTTTCATAAAGACTTTGTATGCAACCAGAGTGAGCTAAAAATGTATAAATAATAAAAGTCCAATAATGTGGCTATGCACCTTTAAAGCTACTGCCACCATATTTCTTATCTTTTCATGTATGATGTTGTATCTAAAACATGCTTTATGTGAACCTAGACATGAAGAAATTAAGCACAGTTGGTGAAACTTCCAAATCCTGTCTCCATAAAGTAGGTGTGTTGCTTATGAATCATAAGAAACACACAGCCCACATGGACTTAGTTTGATTGACGACAGACTTGGCCATCAGTACAAGAAAGTCATAGTCACTGGGGTGGTGGACAGCCGTCTCTAGGTAGGTTCGCTGCTGTGCCAGAGCCTTTTCATTTTCAAATGAGGGATTGAACAGTGTTATGTGTACAAAGTTGGTGATGCAGTTTCATAAACCAACCTTGCTTTAAATTTCTCCACTGTTTATCCCTGACCTGACCTCTAAGACTTTATACCCAGTCGTTATGGTACTCATAACATTACAAACATTACAGTTTGGACTGAGCCGAACAAAAAATGTCTGCATGTACCAGTCATGAGGTTAGTGACCTGAAATGGTTTTCCAAGGGCAACTACTTACTGCAACTTAGATTAATTGTATTTCATAGCATTTTAGGGGTAAATGACACATTTTAAACTGTTTTTGACAATAATTGAATCTCGCATAGTTTTTTTCTAAGTACAGATCATAAACATCAGGTGTCCTTTATATTAAATTAACAAGAGGGATGATTTGTGATTGTTTCCATCTGTCTTGACCTGCCCCTAACAACTAAAACACAGGATTGTGTGCTTACAAGTTTGCAGATAAAGAGAATCTGTTTCACTGCTATTTACTTGTTTTCTGTAAGTCCCACTGAAGCCCTGTAAATGCATTATAAACCTCAGACACATGCTGTTAAATCAAAAGACAGCTGTCTCAATTTATGAGAAGCCTACAAGCACTGGCAGTATCAGATGAAAATTTCATTTTCCTGTGGATGTAAATGTTACAGCTGTCAGAAAATATTGGAATTACAGAAGGGAGGGGTTGTTTTTGTCTTTACATCTTTCCACAATAACACAATATAAATAGCCACAGAGCTAGTGGCACGGCAGAATTTAGTGTTTCATCTGAAGCTGTACATTTTAAAGCCTGCTTATGAATAACATGAGCAGCTGATGCCTTCTAAAACACAAATAATTACACGGTGGAATCTGTCGTGCCTGGTTTTGTTCACCAGCATTTAGAGGGGTCAGGTATAAAGCTTTAAAGCCTATAATTAATAAAGAGGGAACTGTTTATTTACCTTGATTTTAGCAGAATTTTGTAAGTTAGATACACAAACACAGAGACAGGCCAAGCATTAACACATGAAGCCTGAAAATATTCAAGTTTGATTTCCATTCCTGTACATTTACATGATGGTGAATTTAGACAAAGTTAGGTATTACTTTTTGAAATTACTTTGCCCCATTTTGTCACAGGTAGATATAGCAATAAATCGGAAAAACAAAAAAACTTTAATCGTGGTGTGATCTTCGGTTTTTCATTTTGCCTTCAAGGTCTGACTGTCTACTATAAACTGCTGAACCGATTTTTAAAGTAAAGTCACATAAAAGGATTGGAACCTTTTATGAAACAGAATTAGTCATTACATGGTTTAATCTAAGTCGCATATTGTCTGTATGACTGCAATATCGTGTGCTTACTCAGACTGAGAACCTGATATTCAAACCACAACACGGTGCTGCCCTTTTATTAAAGTGAAAAATAAACAAAAACGATGCTGGAAGGCAGCAGTCCAGGCAGATGACAGACTGTGCTGAGAGCTGGCTGTTCACAGCAGGGGGTGAAGGCAGAATAGGCTGGAGCAGAGAGGAGATCCGTGAAACGGGCAGGGGTCATATATGGAGAAGGCAGGCAGTAAAAGGCAGACGGGTCCAAAAGGGCTAGGCAGGAATCTAACAGAAGGCCGATGAGGTATCCAGCGAAGGCAAGGCAAGCAAGGAATCAGGTCAGAACAGGCGATGCAGGTGAAGATGCTCCAATAATTAACTGAGTGCAGCAGAGCAGAAAGTGGAAAGCAGAGGAGGCCTCAGAAGGAGGACAAAAGTCCAAAAGCAAAATCACCCAGATAGGGTGAACGCAGGAGTTCAGTCACCTTTCCTGCCACCATTCAGCAGTTAATCATCTCCACCTGCTGCTGCCACTAATTACCTCAAGTCATTCCACCTGGTTCTCTCCCTCCATATACCTGCTTCAGTCAAGCTTCCAGTGCCAGAATGTCTCATCTGATCCTGCTGCCAATGTATTTCCTTACCTCCCCAGTGCCTCGTCGCTCAGCCTGCTATCCCTTTGGACCTGGTCTCGCCCTGCCCTCGCTGGTATGTTTACTCGTGCTTGTGTGCACCGCCCGATAAAGGTTGCTGTTGGGATTTCTGTGCCTCGCTCTCCTCACGCTGGGAACACCTCAGCAGCCTCTTGTCAAGTCTGGTTCTGCCAGCAACTCCTGGTCTAGTTTGGTTCTGCCTACATCATCTGGTCAACCCGTATCTGTCAGTTCCTGCCATGGTCAGCCATCCCTGTCTGTTTTCTGTCACCTTCTTCCTTTTTTCTAATAAATATTTTAAAGGCAGGTGAAGCTGCAAAAATCCAGACTAACAAGCTTGAACACAATGTTTCTATTTCCCTTATTCCTTTAAATATTTGCACAAATAAAAGAGGACAGTGAATCTTGCATATGTTTTTACTTGGAGCATTTCCTCTCACCCCTTCCTCCAACCTATGCCCCCCGGGCGAGGTCTGGCCCTGTGCAACTCCACTTAAAAGGACCCTCCAGCCCCCTTCACGGTGCACCTTCACCCTCCTGTGTATGTGTGTGCATGAGCATTAGTCTTCAAAGTCAAGTCTCTTATTGTGTGTGGAATTAATGATAATCCTTCCTAGTGCTCCTGTGCTGCATAAGCCCCTCCAGCTGCTTTTTACCTTTTACCTCAAGAGCAACACACATCCCCCAGAGCCTCGTCTTACTTGAAGGGCCTGTGGAAATGTGTGGAAGACAGACAGCTCAGACACAGAGGGAGAATGATTTGGGGGGGGGGGGGGGGGCAGAGCAGAAGTTATGAAAGACTTCTTCAAACCGGCAGCGGCTCGGTGTCTCCCAGCACAGCGGTGTGGCTCTCTTGCTCTCTCCATGCATCTTTACATACATCCAGCTCAAGTTAAACACCTTTTTCTCACTTTTTGACACGCCTTCCTGTTTTTCCATATTAATACTTCAAAACAGTGAAGTTTATTGTTTCGAGCAACCTCATAAAATTATTAAACGGGATTGTTATGGTGCAATAAAAAGGTGAATCGCAAATAAACTTCATAAATGATCTACAGCGACTCCCGTTTCCTATTTAAAGCTAATTAACCAAACATGATGTCTTGATGTGTGTAGATGCCCAGCAGGGTGTATGCATGCACCAACCGTAACATTTACAAACACAGAAAATTGCAAGCAAGAAAAGATTCATGCAAGAATTTCCATGTCTTTATGTTTACTTTGCATTCACATTCATCTCCACTTTGACTGTTTTTATGTAAAACAATGGTAAAAACCATTCATATGACCGAGCAGGTCATATGAATGGTTTTTCTGTAATTTGGCTTGAAAGGGCCCCCTCCAAGTGCACCCAGCATCTGTGCCATGTCAGAGGCTGAAACATGTGGAAAGCTGTTATGTTGTGAAGTGAACTGTGCGTGTTCTCCATTCATAAATGGCATGTTTTGACTCATTAGGTGCCTAAATGATTTCACATATAAAATCTACTGGCACAAGAACTGTTCCCAATCAGCTAGCTGGCAAAGACGTTGCGCTTTTAGACGTAAACTCTGAATCTTTTTCTAATTCATCCTACCATATCCAATTAAACAGACTCCCACTGGTCTGTGCACAAAGCAGTTAAAGGAAATCTGTTTCATACTCAAGTATCTTGTAGGTTCTTACTGTTACACTGCCCTGCTACGGTGTTCATACCCGCTTGAACTTTTTGTTGTTTTCTCAAGTTACAACCCCACACTTTAATGCGTTTTATTGGGAATTTAATGTGATGAACCAGAAAAGAAGTAGCACATAATTGTGAAGTGGAGGTAAAATTATACATGGCTTTTAAAATGGTGCCGTGCTTATCGGTTTAGCCACATTCATAGTAAAAAATGTATAAAAAAAATAAAATCCAGTGCAACCAGTTGCCTTCAAAAGTATTTTGATCCCAGTTAAAACCAACTGTTCTGTTAGAGCCACAGAGGTTCGCTAGAGATTAGGGGAAAAAAACAGCCGTATCTGCACACAAAGTGGCCATGACCTGAACTGACAGGCCATGCAAGGAGCACATTGATCAGAGAAGCAGTCATGGCAACGCTGAGGTGGGAGAGGTGGGATTCTCTGTTGAAACAACAATTATTAATTCAATTCAATTCAATTTTATTTATATAGCGGCAATTCATGAAACATGTCATCTCGAGGCACTTTACAAAGTCAAATCAATCATATTATACAGATTGGTCAAAAATTTCCTATATAAGGGAACCAGTTGATTGCTTCAAAGTCCCGACAAGCAGCATTCACTCCTGGAGAAGCGTAGAGCCACAGGGAGAGTCGTCTGCATTGTACATGGCTTTGCTGCAATCCCTCATACTGAGCAAGCATGAAGTGACAGTGGAAAGAAAAACCACCCATTAGCGGGAAGGAAAAACCTCCAGCAGAACCGGGCTCAGTATGAACGGTCATCTGCCTCGACCGACTGGGGGTTACAGAAGACAGAGCAGAGACACAACAAGAGAGACAAAAAAGCACAGAAGCACACATTGATCCAGTAATCTGTTCTACATTAGATGGTAATAGTCGGTGATTTGTCTTCCCTGGATGATGTCACAGTTAACAGAACGCCAGACCAGATGTACCGACTATGAAGAAAAAAGAGAGAGAACAAAAAGTTAAAAGCTGAAATGACAACAGTCATTTCAATGTAATGCAATGCAAAACTAGAGAACAGTAGAAATCAGTAGAGTGAGAAAAATAGGCCCTGATGTCCTCCAGTAGCCTAAGCCTATAGAAGAATAACTATAGAGGTAGCTCAGAGTAACATGAGCCACTCTATCTATAAGCTTTGTCAAAAAGGAAACTTTTAAGATTAGTCTTAAAAGTAGAAAGGGTGTCTGCCTCACGGACCAAAACTGGGAGTTGGTTCCACAGGAGAGGAGCCTGATAGCTAAAGGATCTGCCTCCCATTCTACTTTTAGAGACTCTAGGAACCACCAGCAGACCTGCAGTCTGAGAGCGAAGTGCTCTGTTAGGAACATACGGGGTAATCAGAGCTCTGATATATGATGGAGCTTGATTATTAAGGGCTTTATACGTTAGAAGAAGAATTTTAAATTCTATTCTTGATTTAACAGGAAGCCAATGAAGGGAAGCTAAAATAGGAGAAATATGATCCCTCTTGTTGATTTTCATCAGAACTCTTGCTGCAGCATTTTGGATCAGCTGAAGGCTTTGAACTGCATTTTGTGGACTTCCTGATAGTAAAGAATTACAATAGTCCAGCCTTGAAGTAACAAATGCATGGACTAGTTTTTCAGCATCACTCCTGGACAGAATGTTTCTAATTTTTGTTGATTTTCATCAGAACTCTTGCTGCAGCATTTTGGATCAGCTGAAGACTTTGAACTGCATTTATTAGTCATACATGCCACAAATCATTAACCTGACTCTCACCAGATGTATGTCGCTCCGCCTAGCTTCACTCACATACATCTGGGACATCTCCCATAGAAAGTGATTTCTCCAACCAATTTTATGGTTTGGCCAATCAGGACGCAGGGCGGGAGTTTCATGGATGTGACGTAGTGGAGAAGCGACCGTGAGATTCCAACAACAATGGCGGCTCGCATCGAGGAAGCAAGCGTTAACATTGATGCTGCTATTTCTTCCGTGTTGTCCAATCTACCTAGTATTGTTTAATTAAAATAACATCAGAGAACGGCTCTGAAGGCTTTTGTTGGTGGAAACGATGTTTTCGCCCTTCTCCCGACCGGA
Organism: Fundulus diaphanus; assembly: GCA_037039145.1. Classification (NCBI taxonomy): domain Eukaryota; kingdom Metazoa; phylum Chordata; class Actinopteri; order Cyprinodontiformes; family Fundulidae; genus Fundulus; species Fundulus diaphanus. The sequence continues at coordinate 39,859,883 of CM073123.1, read as the reverse complement.
TTTGGCAAGTTTTGTTTTCCGGGGCCCCCGGAGCGGTTAGCGGTTATCGCAAACCATATTAGGAGGCCTTTAGTCCTCAACGCGGTCGGCCCGGGATAGACTCCGACCCGCAGCGCTTTGCCGCCTGTCTTCCCCCCTCTTCCTGTCAGCTCACTGTCAATAAAACGCGTGCCACTAGAGCCGCAAACACATAAAAAAAAATGTTTGTTTTTTCCTGCGTCGCTCTCACAGCGTCACGGGTTAGCTTCGGTGTGAGTGGTTGAAATAGCACGTCGATAAAGATGACAGACAAGTGGCTTATACAATCATATGCAAGGATATTTGATAAGGCCCAGCCTTCAATAAAGGCCATTCCTATGGATCAGTCCCAGATGTATGTGAGTGAAGCTAGGCGGAGCGACATACATCTGGCAAGAGTCAGGTTAAGAAATCATGGCTTCATGGAACAGTAGCAAGAAGCTTAACTATCTTTAACGATTGTTAAAAGAAAGCCATAAGAAATCCCATTTGCAGTTTGGCACAACCCATATAGTAGACTTCGAACACGTGGAAGAAAGTGCTCTGGTCAGATGAGACCAAACCTGTGTTGTTCGGCCTATATACAAAATGCCAGGTGTGGTGCAAATCACCATAAACATGCCATCCACATGGTAAAGTATAGTAGTGGCAGCATGATGCTGTAGAGATGCTTTCTTTCATAAAAAAGAATCCAGTCAGACTTTATACAAAATGCAAGCAATCCAGGAAGAAACTGTTATAGGCAGCAAAAGACTGGGGCACATGTCTGACTTCAGCCACAGCATGACCAACGACCCTGAACGTACAGCACAGCCAAAACTGCAGTGCTGTATTTATGTATGAGAATGGCTCAGTCAAAGTTTGGTGATCTCTGACAAACTCTGAAAATTGTTGTTTGCTCACGCTTTCCACTCATTCTGACTGAGCTTGAGGTATTATACAGGAAAGGATGAGCAAAACTTTCATACCTTAGATGTGTAAATGTGATACAGATTTCCCTCCTAGACTTGCAGCTGTTATTGAAGCAAAAAGTGATGTTACAAAGTATTGACCTAGGGTGAGGGGAATAGAAATGCAAAGCAAAACCTTCTAATTTTTTTTTAATTTTGGAAAGCATGCATAATTTTCTGGCCTCTTCACAAGTGAGCACTAGATTGTGTTGTCATAAAAATCTAGATACAATAAATTAAAGTTTGGAGTTGTAACATAAAATAAATAGTTACAAAAAAGTTAAAGGGTTATGAATATTTTTTAATTCTTTATTACATGAGATTTGCTTTGAACCTATAAATGCATACACCATTTCACACATCAGATCTATTGGCATCAGAATGCAGTCCCCATCAGTTAACTGGTGCAAAGTTTGAGTTTTTAGGCACGAAATCCTGCAGTTTTTCATATTCATCTCATGCTTTCCTCCTAAACAGGACCCCTGCTACTTTTTACTTATCACAGAGGAGTTAAACTACATCTATTCCTAAATCCAAGGGAAAATATGACAACGTAAAACACCCCCCACCCCCATCCTCCCACATTGTACTTCTTAATATAGACAGCGTGATGCCTTGTGT